>CAEGAE010057728.1:0-19484 GCA_903067095.1 Girardinus metallicus
GCGCATCAGATGTTCGGGCTACAACTCAAATTTCATCTTATTATTTTGTCATGCTGATGTAAATAAATCTAAACCTAAGGAGGTCAACCAGTAAACCGTGTTTTGGGTGTTTCACATTTTGTCGTAGCAACGACCCCGATGTGTTTTATTGGCATTTTGTCTTGGAAATCAACAGTTCTTTCTGAAATAGCTCAAGTTCGGTCAGACTGGATGGAGGACTCTGTGAGCATCAATTCTTAAATGTTTTCGCGGATTCTCAATTGGATTTTGTTCTGAAATTATTAAGTCATATATATCGGCCCCAATACCGAGAGAAATATCAGATTGGGTATCGTGAGCGATGTTGTGCTTTATTGTTTAACATTATCTTTATAATTCCTAATCTGACTTTCTGAACCATTTGAAAGGATTGTTGCAGGTTATTTTTACGTTTGACCAAGCTAGTCAACCTATTATTTCCGTCACTTACAGTTTCTGTATTATTTATTTCACTTTGGCTGTCATACTCCCAATTGTCCTGAACAAATTAAAGTTTTGTTCTTACATCTTTGACCGAGCTTGTGAAGATATTGGTGTATTTAAGTGTGCTGTACAGCGGTGCGGAGTTATAAAATAAATGAGTATTTCATGACATTTATGTCTTTGTTTAATAAAAAGAAACGTTTAAAGTCAATCCAGCTTTGTCTTTCTGTATCGGATCGGAATCAACCGATACTAAATCTCAGACATCTGTATCGGTATCGGAAGTGACAAAAGTGGATTGAGTTGAGATCTGTGGTTGTCATATCATATTTAGCTGCACATGCCACGTTGCTTGTATATCTAGAGATTATCAACTACTGCTTAAGGCTCTTTTAAAACCTCCCCTCTCATTTTGAGGTGCTCCTATTACCTACTCTACTTACAAGAAATGTAAAAAGTGTGAAAACACTAAAGCGCTTTACCCATCCCTCCTCTCTGAGACAAAGAACGAGCTTCGTTTTCGCCTCCCGCTTCCCCACATCTGACAATCCTCGGGGGTTTCCGAGCATGAAACGCGCAAGGAGCCGGCAGAATACACCGCGCACTGCTACGCTTGCTGCCTGTGACAGAACACTCGACACGGCAGCTGTGAGGGAACAGCGGGGTGGTTTAGGTAGAAACGCAAAAACAGTCGCGGTTCCCGAATCCAAATGTGGCAACGTGATGAATCCGGTCCTTTCCGGCTTCAGCCTGCCAGGGGGAATTTCACATTGGCTCTGGTGGTACGCAGAAGTCATGCTTCCGCCTCTCGGCTCTTATTAGCTGACCATCCCGAGCTCTGGGATTGACGCCTGACACACCGGGGGAGCGGTGCTCAGTCGAAGCTTCCCCCATTACTTTCTGTTGTGCTCAGTGACTCGGTTTGAACATTTATAAAGCGAAACCATGGCTGAGGCGCAGATCTCGCTCTCCGCAGGGTAGCAAGCCACTGCTGGGGACACTCAGATCATTTAGCTCCAGGCGAGGTCACCTCCGCTTTACCTACGTTTTTTTTTTTTTTTTTTTAATCTGGCTTCACTGGGATAATAAGAGCCTTCAGTTCACCTTTGCTGTCCAACTCGCTTTATTTCCGGAGTAATGATATGGGAGAGGTTTTTTGTTTGATGAGACATCAAAGCGCGAGGAGTTTTTTTATTAAAAAATTCATTAATCAGATTCAGAACTTGATAAGGCAGCTGGAAGTCTCCCAAGAATGCTTGATGAGTTGGGCCCACGCGTTGGTTTGTTAATATTAAATCTTATTTTTGAATCTACTTTATGAAGAATCATCAGCACATGCTCAAGGTACAGAGTGTTTGACAATAAATAAAAGAAGGTGCGAAAGAAACAACCAAAGGCATCAGCATCAGCATTACACTTTTCTTAAAAGGGATAACTGACTTATTTGGGGCTCTAGAGTGAGGGGGTGAGTTGCTTGTGTCTTGCGTCTAGATGATAGTTCCTTTAAAGCTGCAGTACGCAACTTTTGTTTTTTACATATTTATTGAATTTTTCACTATGTCACGACAGTATCAGACAAATAATTTGTGGAAAAAAAATCAACCACCAATCAGAGTCAGGAGGAGGGGCCTAGTGCTGTCAATCACCCTCATGTATGTACTGGTTTTCCACAACCTGCTGTGAACTGGCTAGCCTTTGTCTTCATGGTATTTAGTCACGAAGGCTAAGGCTAGCTATGGCCACTGATGACATCAGATAAACAGTTCTCCTGTAACAATAAGTCGCTTTCCTGCCATTGCGATATTTAGTAGCGCATACATGAGGATGATTGACAGCATTAAGATCCTCCTCCTGGTTCCGATTGGTTGTTTCTGACCAGGAGAGAAGCATTTCTACGGACGGCAATAGTAGCACAGGGAGGATGCAGAGGAGCTTGAATTTTTTCACAGATTATGTCTCATATTAATGCTGTCACAATATGGATGTTTCCATTGGTGCAAACCAGAGAAGAAGAAAACAGGAAGTATTTGGAGCATGTTTTTTAATGAGTTGTGTGAACAACAAGTCATTAAAATAATATTTTTTAGTGACTTACATAATGGAATCACCACAGTTTTGTGTTTTTCGACACCAACGCAATATAGACAACGTTTTAAGCTTATTTGTAATGGAAACGCAACTTGTGAGGAACAAAGAGACATGCTTCACTGACCGAATCAACGACCACAAAGCGGCATCTGACCACAAATCAAAGAGTAATATTGGAAAGTCCAGGATAAGAAATGCTTTAAAAAAGCATTTTAAAAAATACAAATAATTAGACATAAAACTCTAGTCCACTAATCTCAGTTGCAATCATATTTAAAATAATTCACACTTGGATATCACGCAAATAGCACATTAGTGGGATTCTTTCTATCTTGCCTTATCCTTCCACCTGGTGATTATTTCCCAGATTACATGAATTACCACGGAGCACCTTCCGAGAAAATGAAAATGTAAAAAATAAATCTATTAGCTCCACTAAGAGAGCTGTAAACAGAATCTCTACTGTCTGAAGGAGCATCATCCCCCCCAAAAAAGTCTAAGCAATCCCCTGAATTGATTAAAACTAAAGAATCTTTTCATGGGATTTGAAACACCTTCAAGGATCAAGGCGAGAGATTTTGCTGCCTTGTATTTAAGCAACTAGGATTACCTGGTAGGCTGAGAATCTGCACCAACGTGTGGCAATAGGGTTTGCTTGACTTGATGAGTCTCTCAGCGGTGCAACCTAACATGAAGCGTGACAGTCCTGCAGCCGCTCAGGCCGGTTGACATCTTGTTCTGTTTTTGTCTGTACAGCAGAAGGTCCATGTTTCACATAACACCAAGACATGAGAATACATTGCCACAGTCAGTTCAAATTCAACATAATTCAGAGAAACTTTCATAATGCCGAAGGGAAAATGGAATGTTTCACATACGGAAATACTCCGACAACTCTGCCAGGAATCAAAGAAGGACAAGACATCGAGTATAGAGGGCTGAGGGAACACTTTGTGGCATGGTGTGGGAAACAATCTACTTATCGTAAATGTGAACAAAACAAAGAGAGATAAATGTAGACTTCAGGCAATGGAGGAAAATGTCAAACACCATTTCCTTCATGGTGAAAAAGTGGAGATTGTGGAGGTTATAACTATCTCGGGGTTCACCTCCTAGAAAACCAACGAAGAAGAAGCAACAGAAAGGTCGTACACAAGAGGATCCAGACGAAGCTTGGATCCTTCAATGTTCGTAGCAAGATGCCGAAGGTCTTGTTGCAAAGAGTCCAATCTCTTCACCAGAGTCAAGTCTTTGAAAAAACATCAACAGATGGATTCTGTTCTGGGGACTGCGCTGGAGATGGTCGTGCAAATAAATGTGCTTCATAAAATACAGAAAAGCTCTGTGTAAGGATTTGGTTGTTTCTGTGCGTTCATTTAGATTTCTGTGTTCTGTGGCGTCTCTGTGTTGTCTTGTCTATCCCTTGATTAGTTACCTCTTGCCTCTTGTTTACCCCTGGTTGTTCTCTCCCTGTGTATTTAAACCCACCTGTGTTCCTTGTTCTTTGTCGGGTCCTCGTCTTGTCTTCCGTCAAGTCTGTCGTCAGTATGGTTTTTGATAGTACCAGTAGCTACCAGTTTTGAGCCTTAGCCTTCTGTTCAGTCTGTGCTGCCTGGATCTTTGGATTATTTGTGTCCTATTCATCATTAAATCATCGCTTCTATCACTTCAACCTGGGTCCACAGCGTCTTCCTCACCATCTCTACTACCGCAAAACCATGACACTCTGAGCATTCTCAATAGGTTTCCTCTGATCTGCTAGAATACACAATGACCACAACAGGCAATCCTTCCTGCGACAGACGTTCCTGTCTCCATTCTTCGAATAAGTTTGCTTAGTTGAACATTTCTACACAGTTTAATTTTCCTTTGGGATGAATGGAGTAGTTTTAAATTTAATCAAATTGAGAAGTTGTGCAGTACTGTGTGTGTGTTAATGAGACATTAACTTTAAAAGTGAGAGTATACAGTTTATTTATACAGCTGCATTTTTAAAAAGAGTAGCCGTATCGCATTTTCTGAGTGGGGTTCTGACTTTTTCTCTCGGATTCATGGTTTCTTGACTATTTTTCCAAAGTAAAAGCAACAATTTTATGTGATTGAATCAAAACCTTCAACCACAAATCGATTGGCAATGGATGTAAACTTTATTTTCTACCGTTTGTTTGTGTTCTCTGTCCATTAAAAAAAAACTGAAAGGTTTATTTTAAACATTTATTAGTTTTAATTGAACAAGCTTGATTGAGACCAAGCCACACAGACTCCATTATATGACTGCAGCCAAATTTGCATCCTCTGACCTGAAGTGTTCATACTTGTGCAATTTCTTATTTTATGTAAAAAAAATTTCGTCGTAGCTATTTTTGCAGAAATTAATTTTGTCTTTGAATTTAAAAGTTGTCCTTTTTTGTTAACCCGTTAACTGTTACGATGCAACTAGTGTTCTCATGGACTCACTGACTTGCATTCATTTTGCTTATGATTGACTTTAGAGCAATAAAATGGTCAAATATCCAAGGGGCAAGTACTTCTATTATGCAACCACACTGTGCACTAAAGGTTTTACTAAATTGCAATGGAAATTCACCCAAATTTTGAATAGCAGAGTTGAGCCAAGTCAAGCCACATTTCTTAGTAAAAACGGGTCATACGTATGACGGCGTATTAGGACACATTGTAGACAGAAAAAAGGAGTAAATTTCCACAAAAAAAATTAAGATTAATCTCGGAAATCTCTTTGAAAAAATATCTGAATTTCAAAAATCGAATATTTCCGACTTTTGAAACTCGGAAATTTCTAGAAATTGTCGGACAATATCAAAGTTTGAGTTTTCTAGCAAAGTTTTTTATTTTCAAACTGATATTTTGTTATTTTTTGGCAGAAATGTACTACTCTTTTCTTTTTTTATTTTCTACAATGGCCCTAACACCAAATACTCTGTCATCCATCTCCATGTTGCCGTGTGATAACGCTTTGCAGGGTGTACACCGCCTCTCGCCCGATGACCGCCGGAGATGGACACCAGCCTCTGGACCCTGTTTAAATACGTGAGCATAGACAGAGAATGGATGGATTTGGAGGAGACATCTTGTGAATCACCCTGACAGAGGTGGTCTTACCGACATACATGTAATTGAGACTCAAGCTTTTCTGAAAGAAAAAAAAAAACTTTTCTGCTGAAGTTTATATTCACCCCCACATCCTGTCTGAAGCAGCAATGTCAAACACTGACAGTTGTCAAGTGTACAAGAACCACGTAAGATGAACTCTCATCTCAAGGAGACGTCAATGCCGTCTCATCGAGTGCAGAAACATCAAGAGCGTGTCTTTGCTTCCTGAATAAACCATGGCTGATTTGGAATTGGTGGACATTTTTTTTCTTTCTGGCATGGAAAAAGGACAACAGTACCGAACAAATCCCAAGACATGGAATAGCCTCCGGCGATTACACGTCGAGCTTTTAGTGTCAGACTCAAAGGACGAACAGTGCTGACATCGGCACCCAATCAGGTAAAACCACAAACTCAGGTGAGCCTTAAAACTTCTCAGCGTGACTAAAGTTCAGCCGCTGTAGTGACGGGAAGGACTCTCAGTCGACATGCTAATAACCTCTGGATCACTGAGCACCTCCTTTTTGAAATAATTATGCTGGCATTCTCTCGGCTCAGCAGAATTTACATGTGCTGGTGCCAGTCAGCACCCACACTGCGGTGAGCATACTCAAGCAGGCTCTGACGGATTTTCACAAAGATATGAATCTGCCTTAATTTCAATTCCAAGTTGACCTTTTTTCTTTTTGCGGGGGTTGGGGAAATCACGAAATTCAGAGTAACTTGGGAATACTTAATCATGTCTACAATGTGTAAAGAAATCAGCCATCAATGCCTAAATGACAGTTTTTGTGAAAGTTGTAAAGGTAATTGTTGAGTCTTGGGATTTGGCCACACTAAAAGTGCTCATATGGGAATGCTAGACTGTCAACAATGCACAAAATTGGAATGACGAAATTAAATTCGTCTAGTGGAAATGTGGCAATTTGAGAGAAAAAACTCAAGTTTTTCGATAAATTATTTTGAGGTGGTTTCGAAATTTGTGCATTTTGCAAAACTGCAACGAAAGCACTTCCTTTGCAACGCACTGCACTGCGGCGTATGTAACAAAGAGGCTTAAATAAGTAAAAGCCCAAACAGCATTTAGCATAATTATATCACCTGGTAAAACATTCTGTTTAAACTTGCAGAGAATATCTAGATAAGCCACAAGGAGCAAAAGAATACAGGCTTTTATTTGAAATTTGTATTTTAGCATATGATGAAACGCTCATAATAAAATAATTCATTACAGCGAGCCATTCTCCATGGTGTAAGATGTGATAATAGTGAGAAGAAATTCAGGTAGTCAAAGGACAAGATCCCTTAGATTCATGTACTTCAATATTCTCTGGATAAGATTAACGAGAGAAATTAACTTTACCTCAATATGTGCAGTCCAATTAGGACATGTCTTGAAAACTTTCAGTAACTCTATGATGTTTTCTTGGTCCCAAAGTTTTCTGTGCAAGCAAAAAAATAATAAAAAAAAATTAAAAAAATTATTGCTTAAGATGAGCCAATAGTTGAAAAAGTTTTTTATATGTGGTGAACACTGTGCTTCATCTGAGCTGTAATAAATGATGAACAGGGGTCTGCGTGTGTCACTGAGCGCCACGCTGCTCGTTCTCAGGGACTTTAGGTGTTGGTCTGGGCTCTCGTGGGAATTTCTTGGGAACCCTCGAGCTTCACAGCAGCTAAAACCTTTCTCTTTGAAGTTCCCGATGACGCCTTTGAAGTGCTTTTGAAGCAAACGATGATTACAGCACAGATTTCCTTGGAGCTAGTACCCACAGTCGGGTGGGAAAGAAAATGTAATGATTTCAAACATCAATCCCCTTTTAAAGCAACCAGTCTGGTTCTCCTAATTCGTCGGAATAATGGCACGGTATTAGCTGCTCCTGCTGAGGTGACAATAAGATCAATGCAGTGCTAAAAAAAAAAAGGGTGCAATTGAGAGTTTTTGGATTGAATACATTTTCGTTACGTTTGCAGCTAACTACATTTGATCTGATTAGTCTCTACTGAAACCTAGACTGAATGCAATTCTGTCAATCTTCAAACTTTTGGTTGTGATTGTTAGGCACTGTGTTGTTCACTACTTTGTGTTGAGGCCGAGTCAATATGGTGATGACCTCTGACCTCAACAAAGGATAAAAAAATGCATAAACACAATGAACTACACTTGACTTCCTGTGTTGTCTGTCTGCAACGCTCTGTCTCCAAAATGCTTAAGAACAGGGTGAGCTGTTGAGTTCATACGGGAATAAATCTGAGCCTTAAATATAACGGGCTTGTAAATTCCTGCCAGTAAATCAGATTAAACACATCATCACTATAACATTTCCATATTGTATCCCTTTAAAGAAATAAAATAAAGAAGCTTGCTACACTATGTTCAGATCTATTGCGAAATATTCCAAGTCATCTTAAAATTAATAAGCATTTAATATTAAACAAGTCAATCTAGAACCACAAGCTTTGCTTTGGAAAACGGTTCACCGCTGTGTAAAGTTCAGGTAATTTGTAGTTAATGGGCCAAAACATGCAGAAGCACTGGTCCGCTGTTTTAAATCAACCAGGCTGACCCACTGCCACATGTCAACAGCATATTATTAAGACCTGCTGACGTTCATATTATTACGCCTTTAATTTGAGTTCCTCAGGAATGTAATGCAAATGGGTTAAAAAGAAGGCATGTAAAGTTATGGTGAAGGAGGACAAACTTAGAACAAAAATTACCACCTTAGGTGAAGTAATGGAAAAGAATAAATAAATTAATAAAAAATTAACAGCAAAGTTTCAACTTAGATTTTCTAAACATTCAAAAGATTGTGTGCAAACTGTCAGAATATAGTATTTTTCCATATCATGAGACAAATTGCCCAACCAAAAGTTACACAACAGATGCCACTTCAATTGAGGTTTTTTTTTTTTTTTATTTGACCTAATAATTCACATTTTTACCAGTGACACAGAAAAGCCAAAAGAAATGATTATACATACAAGACAAATACTAAACAAAAGTAACAAATATGGTAAAAATTTAAGATAAGAAACATTTAACAGCTTTTATACTGATCCACTGTTATTCACAAAAGTTAATATTATGCCACTTTATTTATTTAGTGTTTGTTTTAGATCTTGTGTTTTTAATTGTGACTGTCATGTTGAAACCTTAAAGCTAAATAAGTATCATCATTCATATTCTGAATGTTTGGCCTATTTAGCCACATCATTACAAAGCAATGATCATAAAAAGTCTTCAATCATGTCACTAATAAACACTGAACATTGTACTGGTGTCACTGTGTTGGTAATGAAAACTTACAGAAGTGTAGTTACTAAAAAACACAGTAAGGTAGACCCGAGTTTGAACTCCTGTCTTGAAGTCGTTCTTTAGCAAGTCGGTTTTAAAATTTAGAAAAACATTTTTTTTTTTGATTTCCAGTTCACTTCACCTGGCAGAACAAACACTAGTCTTCTACCATATCTTCTTTAGTTTATCAAGGTTAATAGTTTCTTAAGGCATTTAACAGCACAAAAGTTCATTACTTTAGGTAATTTTCTTTCATTTATTTGTTTGATCCGAATTATTGTATTATGCGGCTCAGGGCTTTCGTATTGGCAATGAACCGCTCATGGTTAAAAGTAATAATGATGAAAGAAACAACACAAAGAACATTTTTAACATTAACAATTAGGGTTTGATATTTATTTTCCTTTTCAGCAGGCCAAATAAATAAAAAAAAACACCTTACTGGCCGGATGGTCTAATGGAACTCAAAATCCTATTGAGAGGGTGAACTGAATGAAAGATTCATGTTTAGACTATTTTCATGGCTAAATAAAGAAACGCATTGTAAAATGGCCAAGGTAACTTTCTGCTCTGACTGCTTTTGAAATTTTCCCCGTTGTTTAAGCGTAGATGCGAGCGTGTGGTAATTCCTTAGAAAAAAAAAAGCGCGAGACACCCTCTAAAGTGTGAAAGTAACGTTTTTCTATTTTGATTACCCACAACAGTGTAGTTTTTCCTGCAGCTTTTCCTTCGCTGTTTGTCTCCCAGTCTGCCCACTTTAATTTCCTTGGCACACGTTTATCGATTTTTATCTGCAATTTGTCTGTTTTCTTCAGGTACGTTGTTGTCCTTGTCCCGCATCTCATCCCTTTTATTGTCCACTAATAGAATTCTGAAGTTCTCCATTAACGTGGTCTTGTTGTTCTGTCTCTTGTCTGATGTCTGCCTCTTTATAATCTGCTTTCACCCTCGGACGGCTTCGCAGACTCTCTTTGCAACCCCGCCGCCTTTTCTGCTCCTCTCTTGGTGTAATCCACAATCTTCGGAGCCTTTTACCGATGGCTTTCGCTTTTCCCTCCCTCCCCCTCGCTTTCCACTTTCCTGCCTCTCTGCCCCTGACCTTTACCGAACACTGCGTGTTATTACCCAGAAGGTCATTTCCATTTCCCTACTTTGACTTGAGGCTCCTTCCTGGCGGCTCAACACCTAGGTGTTCTCCCCGGTGGTGCTTAGTTAACGAGGCAGTCAGAGGAGCAAAACATCTCATTGCCTGCTTACATGTGGCATAAGCCCTGCTAGATCAAGGTCTTAGATTTAATCTTTTTTCCCTAAAGCCCCAATAAGCACGTGATGCATTTAAATGTACAGAGTTCCTGCGAAGAATGGGAAAGAATGCTGTTTTGAATTAAACTTTTTCCAGGTCTTGATAACTATGAAACAAACACCAAATATGGGAAAAAATATTGCACTATTGACGTAAGAAATGTGTAGCCACCCCTATATATACCTATATAAACAGATGTCGTAGATAACTACATGTACGGGGGTCTTTGTGTTTTGCTAAATTCAACATAATATGACACTGTAAGCCCCCAGCACAGTCATAAATTACGCACATCTGTCGTCCTCGATAAAGAATAAAGAATAGCCTGCTGTTTGAACTGGCAGTCGTCACGCTGCAGCTGCTGCCGAGTGGACCTTTATGCACACAGCAGGGATCCCTTGAGCAAACAGTTTAAGAACAATGATGACTGTTTACTGATCTAATTGAACCGTCAGTGTTTTTAGCTAAAGCCGGCCTGCTCCATATTTGTACTAAACCAACAGGAGTGATAATTGCATCATGGGAGAAGCCTTTCTTCTTTTTTTTCTTTTTACGCCGTTCTCCACAAAATTGAGATCAAATTGGACCATAAATTTACCCCATTGTTTGATTATTATTCTTTATGTGGATTCTGTTGGCTGGGATTTGTCGTGCGGCAGAGCGTATGTTTCAGCCTTTAAATCACAAATACGGTAATACTGCTATTTTAAAAGAAATGTTATTATTTCTACTTTAAGTTAAATTTGATATGAACCTGTAAGCTCTTGCTAAGTCATAATTAATACCTCGTAGAGAGAGACACTTACAAACTCACAACTGAAAAGTGTTTTTTTTTTTTTTTTCAAGAAGCAAAACCGAACAGTCGTAAACGTTCATTTCTCACTTACTGGCATGTTGACGGACAGCATGATGGCAGATTAAATCGGGGAGGATCCTCCATGTTTGCAGATGACATCGTGATCTGTAATGAGAGAGATTCAGCAGGTGAAAGAGAGTCTAGACAAACGAACACATGCTCTTGAGAAAAAGGGGAACGAAGGTTAAAAGAAGCAAGACAGAGAGGAAGACAAGAGGAACAATGGAGCCGCAAGGAGGAAAGGTAATGAAGAGGGGATGACTTTAAATACCTGGGATTATCCTTAAAATGCAGCGAGAGGAGAGAGTGCATGCGGAGGCAGAAACAGGGGTCAGGGAGGAAAATGGAAGGTGAAACTCACTGTGATGTAAAGTCACATAAAAGTCAGCAGTGGAGATGGCAGGGCTTGACGCTGTTAGGTTCTTCAGCACAGAAATGAAAATGTCAGAAACGGCAGGTCTGAAATTAGATCGACAGGCCTCAGATTATTAGGACATGTTCAGAGAATAGACAGTGGCTATTGTGGATGAAGGATTTCTAATATAGGTTGGTGTGGGAGAGAAAAAGGCGACCACAATAAAAGCTTATTGACGGATTGACTAACAACATGCAGTGTGGGCTGGTGTGGTAGAGAAGCCTGAAGGACAAACGAGAAAGTCAGGGTTCAACACAGCCGAAATTGTGAACTGAATAATATCATCTCAAAACATTTCATAAAATAGTCGGAGAATAAGTTGAGCTTTTGTTTTCTCCAAACAAAGAGCTGGCAGGCCGTGTTCACGTGACTAAAACTGTTACGAGATCTTCAGCTCCTGACTTCTGTTGTCTAAAAATTAAGTTAAAAACAATTTGTATCATGACTGTTTGAACTCAAGAGCAAGCAGGAGACAACAGAGTCCTTGTGCAGTGGTTAAACATATAGATATTAGATATAAAAATCTGTCAGATATAGTGCAAAGGAAGATAACAAGGGGATAACCATGATTATCTATGTGCTTGAAGACAACTGAACTGCTCTCTTTTTCAAGATTCAGTCTTGCTACACAGCTTTAGGTACAAGAGCCTTTGAACTTCACCATGTAAGCCTGACATAAACACCTTTGTAAGTAAAACCATTTAAGAAAGAAAATGCTAAAAATATAGCAAAGCTTATTCAATTTTTTTTTTTTTTGCTTTTAATGGAAGCACTCTAGTTTTGTTGGAGAATCCTGTCTCTTCACCACACAATCACTTCACCTTCCATTACTGCGTCATTGTTGACTACTTCAAAATGAGTAATGTTTTTAGTACAAAGACCGTTTCCAGCGCACCCAAAACACAAGGTTGGGTCGGAAGAGACTGTGAAAGGGCAACGTTTCCGGCACTTGAAAAAAGAAATTGTTATATTATTAACATCAGCCCCCAATTTTAAAAAGTCTATTTACCAGGGATGCAACCTGATCACATATCAAAATGTGACAATACATCTTGCCTACATTAACTCCATCTGGCATTAAAGTCACACACACTGCCTGGTGAAGTAAGTGTTGCAATGTGCTGAAAGTACTTTAGCTACATTTGCGACTGTTAGTTTGAAGTGTGGAAGGAAATTGTTTTTGAGTTACCCTGTTGTGTTGACAGAGTGGGCTAATAACTTTTTATAAAGCTAGCTCACTCAACACCACATAACCACCAACAAATCCACTAATTTTAAAGCATTTTGTGTACTTGGTAATAAAAGAAAACCATGAGAGACAAGATATGGCCTCCATGTAAGCAAACTGAGAATACTGCAACAAGCTAATTGTTAGCTGCTAGCTAACAGCTAATCATTAGCTGCTTACTGCCCTCTAAACTGAAGGGCTGTTTAACAGACCATTTAAAAAAATATTTTCATAGATGAAGTGGGTTTTTTTACACTAAATTTAGATTTATGAAACATTGTTTCCCATTGTGAAAACAAAGAAAGATTTAAGAACCACTTTAGACAAGCGTAAAATCCCAATATATGAACTCGACTGGATTATTATTCACTCATGACTGATTTTTAAAAGCACCATTTTTGATTTGTGAAGTCATTTTTGAAAAAAAGAAAAAAAAAACATTCTTAGTTTTCCTTAAAATTTCTAAAATATTGTCACGCCTTGTTCTCTTAATAGTCAGTAGTGTATTTTGTGTCATATTCAGAGGTGGCTGTTACACCCTTACAATTTTTTGTAAATAAAATAAATGGAAAGTTTGATGGGAAATTACTAAAAAAAAGAAAAAGAAAATAAAGTCTGCTTGCTTCAAGCAAGAGATCAAAAATAAAAAAATATGTGTTGAGATCATTTATTGGGAGTGCTTTACTTCCAGTATTTGATGTAATTTTCAAAAGATGTCCATTTTGAAGGTTGGTCTGTTACATATCTCGAGAGATTTTTTTTTAATGATAAATGAAACACATTGCGTGTTGACAGCATTTTCTTTAAGGGAAAGGTAACGTGTTATAAAGAGGAGACAGGAGACATTCTTTGTTCTATGAAGACGTACTTAAAACTAATTAAGAAAGTGAAACATGACATCAACACATTGGCACGAAAGCAAAGAACCGGAGTTTCCAAGGGAACTGGAACTTGTAATACACCAACACATTCATTGGTAAATCACTAAACATCTTAGAAATATATCCATCGAACATATTAACCCACCTGCCAGACACTTTGAGTTAACGACATAGACATAAGCACAAATCCACAAAGAATTAAATCTTAGTTCACAAAGCAATAAATGACAGCCAAGGTTGTGTTCAACAATAAAAAAAAAAAAGTCAGAAATGAAAGAGCGCACGAATGAATTCTAAAAACCTCGTGACAGGTAAGAGAGGATCCTCACAGAGACTTTGCTGGAGTTAATCAAACTTTTATTATAGCTCTCAGTGAGGCAGACTGCTTCACCATCTGTTCAGGCGTCATGTGAGCAGAACTAATGAAAACAATGATGTATTAGGTTTTACTGACACAAAGAAACATGTTGACTTATTGCTTCAAGTGTCTTGCCCACCAAGGGAGTATATCTTTTATACGGCGCTGAAATGACAACAAAAAGCATTTGACACCCCTTTTTACAAGAGCCTTCTATTGGTTGTGGGTAATGTGGTGAAACATTTCCATCATTGCTGGGCGGCAGACTTCGGCATTGTTAACAGCAAACATAGTTGTGGCTGAGTGAGTTGTTTGGACATGATAGACACGAAGATGAGATCAAACGAGGATTGTGTAGAAAATGTTTAAGGCTACACGACTCAGTCATATTCATTGTCTCCTTCACCTAGAGTTGTTTTTGAATAACGTACACTTGACTTGAGGCTCCCACACACTTGGATGTACAGTTTGTGTTAAGTGAGCCACGGTGGCTCCGCGCAAATGGAGATTTCACAGTTGAGTGGACAAATTGCCTACAATTCTCGAGACAAATTTCCTCATTTCCAGCAATCTGAATAGATACTAGCAAGTTTGACGAGCTAGTTGGGCACCTAATTCTGTTTCTTCTCTACCAGGAGAACCACCACACACCTTTCAGTACGGCAAAGAATGACAATTTATGTTGTGTGTCCTTGGAACAGTTCTCAACCTTATTAGCTTGGCGTTGCATACAAAACAATTCAATGTGAACACAGTTTTTTACTGAGTAATTTCTGTGCAATCCAGAGTACATGTATGTGTTTGTAAAAATGTACCTTTGAGCGGACACAACATCTGATTAGTAGATGTTCTCTTGGCGTCCGCATTGAGTACGTGAGAACCTGCGTGTAGTAAAGTATGCCAGAGTATGTTGGGGCCCTTTACAGTTTGCTAGCTGCAGAATTGATACAAGCATTCCATATATTTCTCTAGTAGTTGGTAGAAATACTTTTTAAAATGTCCAGCATTTTAGAGCTATCCTTCCACAAGCTCATTGAAAGAGTTTCTGGAGTTTGGCCCATTCCCTCCAACAGAACTGGTGTAACTGGACTCAGGTTTGTAGACTTTCTTGCCGACTTTCTCAGCTCTGCTTGTAATTATTTTTATTGAACCCGAGATCAGGGCTTTGTGGCAGCCACCCAAAACCATTGACTTTGGTGTCTTTACGCAACTTTGCAATTAATGTTGTATAATTGCAGTCACTGCCCATTTGCGAGACCCATTTAACTTGAAACGTTGCTTCAACATAATGTTCTTTCCTCATGATACCATAAAAGTTTCTCCTGGAATTAAACACCCACAGATCATTGTGCGACCATCTGACAAATGGGATAGTGTCCTCAGCTGTGCAAGCTTCCTTCCTTTCCCTCCAAATGTAACAAAAGATCAGGGACAACCATTTCGGTCGGTATCTCTACACAGTCCTCACGTTCTTCTCTGGAGAACAGGACCCGTTTCCTTTCTGAACGATGTGCAGCCTATACATTCCCGTCCCAATGATGCATGCTTGTAATTGTGACACGTTTAGGAATATGGAAATTGTACCCGAGGACGAACACAAGGGCCACCATTTGTTTCATTAAATCCCCCAAGGAATACACCTTGAATGTGTATTCAAGGTGTTGAAGGTGTTGGTTGTCTTAAAATATATTCATAAAGGTATGCCTCCATTCAACACGCAAATTGTAAAATGACCTATCAGAAGCTTACAAAGGCATGAGATCATCATCCAAGAATGCCAATATTCCTTAAAGGGATATTGTCAGTAGAATCTCAGTCACTAGAAAATTTAATTCCTCATCAGTGTGGTGGTGAATGTTACTGTTTTCTCAATCGTTGATTACATGGTGTTTTTTATGACTTTGTGTTTTTATGATGTAAAGCATTTTGAACTGCCTTTTTGCTGAAATGTGCTATACAAATCAACTTTATTGATTGAGCAAATAGAAATACTTTTGGTAATCCTAATTGACCTCATGTCTGACATTAAGAAATAAAAGAGCTAACTGTTGTTTTTCTTTTTTGTTTTGGGCACCATGTGTGAATATCTGGTTTTAACCGTTTTCTGGTTTTGCTTCGATCATAATTTTGATCCCTTCTTTGCAGTTTATAGTCTGTTTAAAGTTGCAGATCCACAGAATTTCGTGGCCGTTCTTTTAAGAAACCCATTAGTATTCTAGTTAGACTGAAAGGCTGCTCTTTGCCTCAGAAGTTGCATTAGAGCGCCTGGCCTTTGTACAGTTTCCCAACTTTTTTTTTTTCTATTTTCAGCTGAGAACTTTAAAAGAGAATTTCTAAATAACATATTTCACCAGCTGGAGAGAAACAATAAAAGGTGTGTCTGGAAGGTGCATCTGAATAATTTATAGTAATAGTGAAAAGTTATTTTAAATCAGTAAGTTAGTGCAGAAAATAGCATTCCTACAGCATCTCTTTCATGCTTGTATTGTTAGCAATATTATTTATTATCCCTTCTAGCTTATTAAAAGCCACAAATATTCCTTGTAAAATTACAAGATTTCATAACGCCAACAAAAACTGATATGGTTATATGAAAAAAAATGATACATTGTTCGCAAAACTTTGTCAGTATCCCGCTAATGTTGCAACAATACAAATTTGCAGTTGCGGTGTTTCCATTAAATAGGAAACACAATTAAAATCACATGACAATAAGTTTGTTCACCCGATAAGTCGTGAAAAAAAACATTGTGCCACCGTCCTCCAACTACTTCCTGTTGTCTTCTTCTTCGTGGATTGCGCCAGTGGCAACATCCGGTTGTTATATTGACAAAGTTTTGAACACTGGTGATAATTTGAGGTGCCATGTCATCTACTAGTGTTGCTTCTATGAGCTTCACAAGGTCCAAAGACAGCAATCTGCTAGAAAACCGTAGAGTACTCTGAGTCCTTCTGCTGACAAACTTTATAGGAATGATGATTTTTATTTTCCAACAAGACTTGGCACCTGTCCACACTGCCATTGGTGCCACATGCTTGTTCAGTAACCAAAGCTTTTCTGTGTTGGACTGGCCACCAAACTGGCCTGACCTGGACACCATGGAGGATCTATGGAGGATTGTCAAAAGGAAGATGAGAGACAATTATTTTCATTTATTTATTTTGCAGACAAGGAATAAAGACACGCCTACAGCGATTTTATTTAACCTCATTTATTCGTTTCAAGAGCTTGTCTTCGTTTCCCTTCTGATTTTTTTTTTTACCCCAATCCGCTTTACTTTTATCTTTTTTTTTCTCTCATCTTTTGTGAATGTTTATTTAGCAAAGCTCTGAAAAGAGTTGGGATACTTAAGGTGAGGAGGCCCTGAGAGGGAATATTCTCGGTCTTTAGTGTTTTAACAGTTTTAACATGGTGAAGACGTGTCGTCAGATCGTAATATCCATGACAACTTCTGTCTCATTAATCCATCACTGATGGATTAATAGATCTGTAGAAACTCTGACATCCCCCCGTGGATCGTTGACCTTCATTTGATGTCAGTTTCTACAGATGAGTTTTTGTTGGCCTCATCCATCAATGATGGCTTTTATATTTCAAAGCATGATTTAGTAAGCTTAGCAATAACATTTTCCCAAAGAAAACAGGTAATTTGTCTGGTTAACTTCATGCTAACCAGACAATAGAATTTCAAGTCAACAACAAATGGATAAAACATGGAAGATTTAACTAGATTCCTTAAATGGTGACCGTCTTAAGTCTAAAGTTTAAATGTCTTGCATCTCTATTCACTTGTCGACATTTTGCCATTTGCTTTATCGACTGTTAAGAATGTAATTTTGACAGGATTTGTGCCAAAGAAAATTTTCTCCATATCCCAAAGGTGACCAAGAATCTGCAAAAGAGTAATAATTGACCTAAATATTCCCGTTTCAGGTTCTGAGGCTTTGTGACGTCAATGCATGTAAAAATTGTTGATCTAAAGCACCCAAAATGATTTCAAAACACATATTATACCAGTCAGGCTGTCAAGGCTTCAAACTAAAATAATCTAGTCTGTACAGCAAAATCATTTTGCTGTACAGACTTACAGCTGCACCAATCAGGCGTCGCCTGGCCGACATCAACTTGTGGCAGTGAAGGTAGACGTTGCTGCAATTTATTTCATTTGAGAGGGTAGTTATGTTTTACATTGACCCAGGTGGACTTTGATGTCAATTTTCCTTTAGTGAAATAAATTCTCATATGAAAACTGCCTTTTGTGTTTACTCAGGAAAGCTTTTTCTGTTAAAAGATTTGTTTGATCGTCTGAAACCTTTGCATGTGGCCAAACAGGCTTTAACTTTGACTGAAAAACAAAAACTGAATCTGTAAGGCGCCAATACTTTTGCACTGAATGTTTTTTATATTACAAAAACTAAAGTACTTTGAATTGCCTTGTTGCTGAAAATGTGCTACATAAATAAAATTACCTCACCGTACCTTGAAGACGCATTCAAAACATAGGGGAAATTAGATTTTATTGTTGGTTTTAACTTCCAGCTTGATCAATTAGCAAATCGATTGATAAATGTATTCATTAAAGATGAAATTGTTAGATTTTTTTTTTTTTAATTAAAGGGCGATCAAAAAATACAACTTTTTTAGAGGTAAAATAAATGTAAACTTGACTGGATTTTATTTTGTTAAAACATTATCACATATTTTGTTCCATCCATGTGTGGATAGAATGTGAATGTCTGGATTTAATCTTCGTACTTGTTAAGAATAAATTACATCCAGTTTTGTTGCACCTGCAGCAGAACTTTAGTCCTTTGCTCTCCAGATTCAGTTCAGAACATTCTGTATTTTTCAGCAACAACAAGGGGCAGGCTGAATAATCTAAAAAAATCTGTTAAAAAAGAAAAGTATTTAAAGGTTGCTAGATGTGTGCCAGTGCTCCATCTTTCTGAACAGGTTTACCCAAGGCGCTGTGTCACTATCGCCCCCTGCTGGCGGAATGTCATCTGCACTGAAAAAAAAAAAACACAATCAAAGAGTGTGCAGTGGACCGTGTTCAAGTAATACAAAATCTCTCGGTTGCAGATTATTGTGCAGATTGCAATTTGCAGCCGCAGCGTGAAAGGGAGAGTAAATGTTGAATCAGGTAATTAATAAATAAATGCCTGTGCAAAGCAGCCGCTTTCGACGCGAAGGAAAGTGCTGCACTTCGGGCGCTCCACCTGGCTGCTTTATCTGGATTCCAGTCCACGCTGCTGTAACCCTTCAAGCGCAGGATTCCTGGTTCCCGTGGGAACCAGGTGGTAGAACTGCTGCGGGGCATCTAGCTTTTTTTTCATCGTCCTGAAAACGGCGCACCGCAAATCAGCTTAACGAGAATCTGCTGTGTGGAGAGATAAACGTGTAACAGGAAAGTGAAATTATAAGATTTTTTATATTATTGTTTTTTATATGTATATATATATATATATATATATATATATATA
>CAEGAE010057729.1:0-39090 GCA_903067095.1 Girardinus metallicus
CCAGGGGGGAGATGAGGGTTAACCAGGAGAAGCCGGCAGGAATGCCTCTGAAACAAGACCAGGATCTGAAATCAGATGAAGTCTGACTACAATTTTGGTTCATAACCTCCACTGGATTCATGAAAATGGTTACACATACTAATAATGCTCTTAAGCTGACGGCTGACAATATGTTGCAGAATGAAGATATCACACCCGAGGCTCTGAAAAAGCCCAGCCAGCCAAAACCAAAGCAGGCCTGGAAGGAGACCACCATCTACAGTCTCCAGAAAGGAGCTGGCCAACCTCCAGTTACCAAAGTCGTTACCAAGAGTGGCGATGGCAGACACCCCAAGCTCAGTACAACCTACTCGAGCCATGAACCTGACAGGAGCAAGCTCCTTTCCAACCATCTGCAGCAGCTTCTTCCCGGGGCATCAAGCACTCAGCAGGGCATCACTGGTGGAGAGCCTGTATGGCCAAAGGGGAAACTCCACTACCTCAGCTACCTGCAGCCTACTCAGAACAATCATGCAGACCCACAGATTGCTTTTGGCTCCAATACGGCAAAGCCTAATCTTGACAGACTGCTCTTCAAAGCTGGCCCAAATCGGCTCCCTACAGAAGACCCTCATAGCCTCATCGATGGTAGGTGGTAGTTGTTTTGTGACTTTTGTTTACAGATTTTACACTCCAATACTTAGAACTTGGTTTGTGACAGGAAACCCACTATTTGAAATGATACCAGGAGCTTGTTAATGGGGTGGTTGAGATGCAGCATGCTAAGAGACATTTAACTGAATATCACTGAGGATGTATGTATACATTTGAGCCTGTGTGTCTTAATTTTGACCGTTTGTCAATTAGAAAAAAATCTTCAGAAAATTAATTTGAGTTTCTGGTAGTATATGAAACCCAACTGTAAAGTAAAATTGTAAATAATCTGTTCTCTTTTCCTGTTTTTCAAGATCATCTCATCCTTACTGCGGTGAATCAGCTGGGGAGGCACAGCCTTAACATGGAGGCTTTGATGGGCAAAGATCTGGACCATCTTGCTGAGGTCATCACAGGAGCTCTGCAGGAAGCGGATGAGGAGCGGCTTACTGATGGGGTCGAGCCAGTACCCGGCGCTGGCGACCCCAGGGGGGAGATGAGGGTTAACCAGGAGAAGCCGGCAGGAATGCCTCTGAAACAAGACCAGGATCTGAAATCAGATGAAGGACTGAATCCAAACCCAAAGGAAACTCTGACATTAAAACAACAAGGTTAGTGTTCATGTACGATATTATGTATAATAATGTACGAGTACTAGGCATTGTTGGCTTTGTTTGTGTAATCCTCATACAAAATGCTGAAAAATGCATTTCTCACTCTTTCATATTTCTGTCATAGCTTGTTTTTCTCTGCTAAACAAAGGAGGAACCTTGTTTCTGTACAATGTACTCACATACACTGTTTGTTTCCAGGCCAACGAATAGACGTTGCAGAAAAAGAGCCCACTGACAAGGTGAATTATAAATTACTCTGCTACAAAACAAATAGTTTTTTTTTTGAATGAGACGTGACCAAGACACAGTTTTATTTACTTGTTCCTGCTGCTTTAAAAGGAGGATTTGAATTGGCATATTGTTAGAATTTACAATTCTAACAATATGCCAACGTAACCTTACACAATTTCAGATTTGTCTTCAGTATTTTCATCAACAACCAAGAGAAAGTAATTAATGTGGCCTTTATTATTTGTAAGGACAAAAATTATTCTTCCTTGAATTCAAACTCTCAGAAACTGTGAAAGATGTATCATAAATGTGTCCCTTTTAATAACTAGTTCTGTTCAATTTATTCATAAAAAAACAAATGTTTTCTTGCTTTCTAAAGTAAAGTTGTTCTTACTCAAACAGCATGGGGCCATATTTTCCAAACTGCTAGACTACCTCAACATGGAGCCCTTTGGTGGTGCTCCGGGGGTCAAGAGCAGGCCACCAGCGCCTCTCCAGAAAATGGTTGGACTGGAGAGCGTCCATAGCATAACGAAGCAGGGTCAAGTTCCTGCCCCCTACCGCTCAGAGGAGAAGATTGTGACCATCCCCTCGAAGGAAGGGTCCACCCTGCGGCTGAGTGGTGGAGCAGAGGGGCCTGATGGAAGGGTGGACTCTGAGATCCAGAGGTGGATGCAGGCGGACCAGGCCCCCGAGGGGGCTGCGCAGCCAGAGGAGGCACAGAAGAAGAACGTGAAGATTAAAACCCAGCTGGTCCACGTGGGAGTGAAGGAGTTTTCCAGCAGAGGGAAGGACAGACACTTTGGCTACATCATCACCAACTCAGAGTGAGTTTTTGATGATACAATTCAGAATGTTGCTTTAGGCTATGCATCCTACTATTTTAAGATGATTAATTTATAAAATTTTTATTGAATTGGATTATAACTGAGTAGTTTTGTTTGTACTCATGAGTTGCGAGTGCAAAAATGTGAAGTCATCACTAATTTCTTTGCTTCCAACAAGTCAGATTTTCTTGTATTCTTGTAAAATGAGGTCTTGATTTGTAGTTTTGCATGCTTTCTGGAGATCTTTTACAGATGTTCTTGGCTTGATTTTTTTTTCACTCATTTTCTGTCTGTTCTTGTACCTGATCACAATGTCTTATTATGCAGTATGGCTTATAAAGTAAGGCAAAGAGCTTACTCGAGGTTTTGGTGATGCATCATCCTTCATCTGATTCATCTGATTCAGCCGCAGTATGTTTTTCAATGTTTTAGCTAAACGTTGATGCCAGACTGCTGGTACATAAGGATCCTCTTTAAAATTGATTCTTTGTTAGATAGAACTACTGACACGTACGTGGTTCATCTCCTGTATTCAGGAGCTTTTTTATGTCTAAATGATTCATAGGTTGGAATAAAAAGACTTGCCTAAGAATATTCATCATAAAAGGGCCAGGTAAAATGAAAAAACAGCTAAAATACATAAAGAAAAAACTTTAAAAACTCTTAGAATGTTAGTAGACAATCAAGACAACTTAAATGATTACAAGAAAGTCTGATGCAACTTGACTCGACTTTTGCACATCACTGCATTATTAATCCATAATTCTGCATTTTTCACATCATGATATGCTTATACTAGCAAAGAACTTCAGCTAATTAAGAGTTGCTAGTGAACAGTTTACCAAGAGGAACTGGTTGAAACAGGCTGTTACTATGACCCCCGTTTACACTTGATTATGACCACCATGCAGTCTCCAAGATATTTGCAACCATTTAAATATGCCTGTATCATAGAAAAGGTGAAAAATCATATTTCTGCATAAAGAAAATAATGATGCTACAATTTTATTAGTCCAGTCAATTTGTGTTTGGAAGTAAGGGGTTTTAGTCCATCTGCAATATAATCAATATTTAACACTATCACCTACTTAGAAGTTTTTTTTTTTTTGCTATTCTCATCTCTAAACTTCTCAAAACTTAAAACTTCCTCCAGCCTTATTCCAGCAGGGGCATCGGTACTGATTTCTAGTGGAAAACATCTCAGTGTTATGGAGTGTTTATTGGGATGTGAAGCATAGATTGATCAGTGCAACTGCGTGGTAAGGTTTTCTTTAGCAAGGAGTCAGAGTAGTGATGGTTCACGTTGTGCATTGCAGGTAAGAGTGTTACAATACCTTACTTTGAGGACTGACAGTCCTTGTGGACTTGATGAGTTTGAAGCCTTGACATGAGGACACAATGGCCTGTCCACCTTTAAATCCAAGCTGCACCTCTTGATAAGCTGCCACCCTGGTCTCTCTGTGAAAATTGTGTTCATTTTTAAACTGAGAAGAACTTCTACACTCCAAAATGAGCTCACTGCCTTTTGATGCACCCAGAGGATCTCTCTCTATCCCTGGAAAAGCTTTCAATATTCTGTTTCATTTGTAACATTGTAGTGCTATTCAAATCTGGGGTAAAGTTGTCTTTATCCTTTTAAACATTTTAGAAACATTACTGTTTTGGCTAATTACGTACATGTTGCTTCTGCATTTGGATATAGTTTTGGTAAATTTACCAATATTGTGAAGTAACATCATTATTGTCTAGCACTTTATTTATTAAAAGTGCCAAATTTGGATTGCTGAAAGCATAGATTTTAAGAAACAATCACTCTTTACTTAGTGTTAACTGTAACACTTTGCAGTCAGTGCTACAATTAATTTTGGAAGTGAAACTGTTACAATAAACATGAAAGTTTTTCACAAAAATGACAGCTGTCCTTGAGATGGCAGAATAACTTGGGCATTGGTTTGTGACCACATTTGCTGCACATTTCCTCTTGATGCATTTTTGTACAAAATCATATAGGCAGCACCATCAGATGTAAATGTCCTTTTACTTTTACTTGGACTACTTGACACCGTAGTCCAAGTCTTCTTTGTAAGGTAGTGTTGTGCTTCTGACATATTAATGGATTTGTTTCAAGTACACTCATATGTCTGCTTTGTTCGCTTACTGACACAGCCTTTAAAAGCTCAGTTTCTGTCAAAGCCACCTACATATTCCCATCTTTATGGAAAAGGGACGCTGTGGGTTAGACTCTTTTGTGTGTGCTGTACCTGATTACAATAGCGGAGATGATAAATCCCTCAGTGTGAGAGCATTACTGTGCAGCATTTCAGCCTTAATGATGATACTTTGTGGGGGATGGGAGCCAAGTTTCTGCCTCCCTTTCTCTCTTACCTCTGGCTCAGCTCCGTCTCAACAGAGATAAGTTTCTATCGACTCTGTCTTTGCCCCTGGCACTCTCTCAAATCTCTTTATGGTGTTATCAAGTCTGGTGTCAGTGGGTTGTCCTTCACCTGATCAACAAACGCAGCCTCGTAGAGGTCCGATATGGGTCTGGTCGTTGTTCCCGCGCAAATAGAAGTAGCAGATTACATACGGTATATATTAGGAAAGAAAAGGGTCACCTTCCTTCTTTCTTCGCTGTCCACTCATCGGACACCCACAGTAGACCTATGAAGGTGTCTTTGCATTTGCTCCAGATGTCATGGCTGCACAGTTGTTATCCCCTTCTTCACATGCCGTGAGGCCACACAGAGCTGCTTATCCAACAGCATCTGACATTGCTCTGGTTGTAGAGAAGTGGTGGGGGGTGAGATGTAGGAAAAGCAGGAGGAGGCGGCGGCGGCGGCTTTGGGGTGGTATGTGTGGATGCTTTGGGGAGGTGAGATGGGGGTGGGAAAGGTATGGATTCAGGAGAATGAGAAAGAAAACCCCAAGGGGGAAAAGTGCTAGCATCAACAACCAAGTCACTCCTGAAGCTCTCCAGTTGCTCGAATTACCGCAGAGGGATGGGGACGTGTCTGGAATTGCTTTGGTGGAGCTTTAACTTCTAAAACTCCACAGAAATTGCAGAAGAAAGAATTTTGCACCCACTTAAGTGCACAGAAAACAAGACTTATGCACAGCACACTGTTACATCTGTTAGAAAATGTGGCTGAGGTGCAAATGAAGACCAAGCACTAATGTATGAGAATAATCTGACTTGGATAAAAATGTACCACACACAATTCTTTTCAAAAGTATTCAGACACCTGATCCTTTTTCATATTTGTTTCATATTAAATCAATATATTTTTATGTATTATATGACCAAGACAAAGTAGCACATAATTGTGAAGTGGAAGACATTTCTTTGCTAATAAATCATCCTGAATATATCATCCTGACACATGGTGATGACAATATCATAGACTTTTCTCGATCAGGAACAGAAAAGCTAGTGGGAGTTAACGGGAAGATGGATGGCCCTAGCTTCAAGGGAATCCTGAAAGAAAACTTCACAGAGGCTGCAAAGAACTTGAGTGTAGTTTGAAGGTTCACCTTCCAGCATGATGATAAAAATATACAGCCAGAGCTCCAATTGCATGGTTAGATTCTGTTGCGTGACTTTGTTTTTATGTTTATGATGTAAAGCACTTTGAAATGCCTTGTTGCTGAAATGTGCTATACAAATAAAATTTGATTTGATTTGATTTGTTAGGATCAAGGCAAATTTATGTGTAGGTGTGGTCCAGTCAAAGCCCTGACTGATTAAAGAGATGCAGCAATACTTATGCTCTCTGTCCAGTCTGACCGAGTTTCAGCTATTAGGCAAAAAAAAATATTGTACAAACTTTCTGACTCCAGCTGGTAAAAAAAAATACCCTAAAAGACGTGCTGCTGTAACTGGGGCAAACATTGATGCTGAAAAGTGTTGATACAGAGATCTAAACACAAAATGCACACTATGCTACTTTATTTTGATCTTTCTTCTGAAATCCCAATAAAATACTTTGAAGTTTATGGTTGTGGTGTGAAAAAGTTCAATGGTCTGTACAGATTTTTGAAAGGAACTGTATGCAGAAAATGATCTTGCACTCAATGCCCAGGCCTCCATGAAATTGTTTCCCTGCTTATTTCACATTTCTCCATTATATGGAATGGAGGCAAAATTTAAAGATTGTCTCATCGCGATCCATGACCTCTTGCTGCATGTCACCTTGCAGTCACTTGGCAGCAATTCCCAGTGATTCCTGGTTAAACCATCAGGGAAAAAAATGTAGCTTTTCTGATAGTGCTTGTGAGGATGCACCTCTCATCTCCCGCGTACGAAGCTCAGCGTCCGGCAGATTGCCTTTGTTTGGTCTATTTCCTCCCTGAGTGAGAAAGCAGCCATGGACTGAGCTGAGATGAGGCATGGCTTTATCAGACCACCATTACACTTCACCTCAATTTCATTTGCACCTTATTATTCTCATCTCAACGTGAAGGCGCGTGCGTGGCCCCAGTGTGTTTGCATTGTATGTTTTATTTTTTGAGGGTGCGGCGCGTGCAGGATTGGCGAAAATGTCAATGCGGAAGGAAGGAGAAAGATGAGAGAAGGAAAAGAGAGAGGAAGGAGGGTTCTGAATGATGCAGCCATTACACCTCATGCAGGTTCCATTTGCACCTTATTGTTTGTTTCATTGCTGGAAAAAAGCAGGTGATTTAGCAAGCCTGGAGGGGCAGCTGATCCCTTTTCCCTTGACACAATGCTTTGTGTGTGTTTTTATTTGTGATTGTCTGCAATGTTCTCTTGCTCTGTTTTTGCACTACATCCACTCAGACAAGCATGCATTTTGCTTGTGTGCAATGACCCGTTGGCAGGAATGAAATGTGAAAGCATTTTCTTGGAAAACCAGCATTTTAACACCTTAATATTTTGGTGTCTCTTCCAGCTCCCTCACCAATGACCGGGCCTCAGATCTGATGGATCGGCTGACCCAGAGGGTGAACCTCCACACCGCTGACCTCACACAGCTCTCGTATGTACAAACACTGGTTTACCATGCAGTAGAATTATAAATTATATTTAAAGCATTTGAAACATTTCGCATTGGAGTCTTTGAGTTTAGGTGAACAGGGTGACATTTTTTTCCCATTCCCTGAAAGGATTGTTTATGCAAACACAGAAAAGTGCAAGAGTCTGTTGACGTTTGCTGTTTTTCTGACCTTTTGGGATGTTTGACTTCATGCAGCGAGAGAAATCAGGCCTAATTACCTCTAGACCCATACTGATGTCTGTGCTGTATTCAAAACAGCTATGTGACACTGCCACAGCACCTCTTGTCAAAAAATAGCAGTGTAGCCGTCAAACAATTTTTTTTAGTTAAAGGCAAAAAGAGAAAATTGGAAGTAGCAGTGGATACAGAGAAAAGGACTCCATGAGGAGGCGGTTAATGTATTAATGAGCACGCAAACTGTCCTTGAACCTGGACTGATTTGTGTTTTTAACGTGGTTCTTCTGCCCGCTCGGTGTCAGATTGCGTAGGAGGCAGAGGAGACATGTTCGTCTGAGATCTGACGATTCTTTTGAAACACTCCGGCAGGGAGAAGTGAAGTCTGCGTGGCTCAATAACACCTGCAGCATGAGAACAACAAAGCCAGACGACTGCAGTGTTCGTGCCAAACACTCCAACACAAGATGAAGAATATTCTGGCTTGCATAACTCTTCCTAAATAAAAACACAGTGACCTTAGCGTCAACGCCAGCTGCAGAGGCATTCAGACTTTCAATTCAACCTCCACATTTGGTGCCGCTGAGCCAAAACACCGGGACGTGTAATATTGCTGGCAGCCGTTTTGTTAATTTTTGTTAATACACCTGCCATTTCACACCACATGGAATCAACTCTTGATGCACGACATGATTAATGCCTTCTTTCTTGATGCTAATGAAAGGTCTGAGGCATTATTGAACCGAACTCTTATCCAGAGAGCGCAGTGGCGAACTTCTCACATGTAAATGAGAGAAAACCACTTAATCAAAGATACAGTGGCTGTGTTAAAAGTAAGTTTATGCCAAAGTTCTTTTAAATGTCTGAAAACTAACAGCTATTTTTCTTACTGTTAAGGCATTACTTCTAGAAACTGTAAAAAGACAACTGTTTGACATTAAATCAGGCAAACACAACGCCAAGACAACACAACAACCATTTACACAAACACTTACACACGAAGACAGTTTATTATCTTTAGCTGCTGAAAGATATCGGAGAAGCTGAGAAAAAAAGCCAAAAATCTGCAGGAGAACATGCAAATTTAACAGAAAAGGTCCCCCAGCTATTTTAACATGTAAAAACAAAGGACATGTGGAATAAGACAGATGAAATTGACATACTAATCCATTTCCTTTTAAAGAATGGAGAGATAACCCAAACTTTGATCATGCACTTTATATATGGTGTCAAATTCCTGGCCAAAACCTGAGGACTGCATTAAGCAATCACTACAGCACATTTATTAACTGAGAGAATGGATAACTCTCAATGATTCATACTGAATTATTTTTAGTAGTTATTCAATACTTTGGCAATATAGAGTGTCAAAATAATCAGAATGAATACTGTAGCATTTCATGTGGAAATGATTCCTAAATAACAGGACAGACATTCTATAAAATAACCAAATGAGTAATGTTTTTTTTTTCCCGTACATCCACTGCTGAAAGGAATATGTCACTTTTTATTACAGCATTTCTAAAGGAACTTAGCTGCATTATGTTGCTGTTTTGCAGTTAAATCGGTGTAAAAGCCAGCCTCAAATAAAGATTCTGCTGTGTCTTTGCACCTCAAATTTACTCTTTTCTGTTCCAAAGGCAAATAGAGAAAATGTTCCCTTTTGTTTGGCTTGTTTACCGCCGTTCTTTTTCATTTTTACAAAGCAAAGAAAGCACATTCATTTAGAAATGGCCAAGGCGAAGAACATGACGCAAGCTTTTTGTGCGTGCGACAGGTGAGTATTTGAAAGCTTCTGCCTGAATATGTGCCGGCTGGGAGAAAGAGAGCCGGGTCAGAGCACACCGCCCTGCTTTGTTTGGAGGGTGTAGGTTCTCACTTTCAGAAGCCCTGATGAGTCCTGACAAATGAAAAGAAACACTCAAATATGACCAAAGGGACAGGATTTTCAGAGAAGAGGGTTGAAATGTGTGAGGCTTTCTTTTCGATTTTAAATTTCGGGCACACTTAAGTTCACAGATCCTGCATGTTTTTCATGTACAAAACTTGACACTTTTCCAGATTTAAATTTCCAGGGTGAGAACTTTTGTCCTTTGTGGCAATCTTAGAATCCTAAAGGAATTAAATAAGGATCCTGCAAATACCAGAGACTGGAAAGAACAACACAAGGAATGAAGGGAGAGGAGGGAGTAAATAGAGAAAGAAAGGAAAGAAAACAGAAAGGAGGGAAGGAAAGATGAAGTGAGGAAGGTTAGATTTTTAGACAAGGAAGGGAGTAAATAAAGTTTGAAATATTCCACTTCCATACTTTTCCAGATTATAAAGAGCTCTGTGCAGTGGTTCTCACCACCACAGTTATCAGTATGAAACATTTCCTTTAAACTCAAGTTCTTGATGTTGATGGATCTTTTTCAGATGACGTAAGTGTTTTACTACTCAACAACACTAGGGGGAGTTGGACACACACTCACAAATCTGTACTTACACACAGTCTGTGAAAGACAGCTCCCCCCATGACAATACAAACCGTCATGCACACAGACACTCATCATGTCCCACCAGTAGAGCTAAAATGAAGTCCAGGCTCACACATTCAGTAACAAAAGGGGCAGGGTAAGTTCCTCCAGATAACTTATCTATCTCGGCTTCATCTCCCAACTATAGCAGTGTTTTCCCCCTTGGTATATTCAAATAATATTGGTGTGGTGTGGCTTGAGAGGAAAAAAAAAAGTCAATTCAATTTGAGATGCATTGCGATCTCAGTCAGGGCACCCTTGGCCAGGGAGAATTGAGGCAGGGGTAAAGATTGTGGAAACATTGACATTTACAAGAGCAAACTGAAGCCCAGGTGAAGGTGCTATTGGGGGAAGGGCATATTTCTTTTCAGAGCAGTGTGTTTTCCCTTCTGCCTGTGCCTGAGCATGTGTATAATCATGTTCATAAATGCATTGTTGCATGGTCGGGTCCATCTGTTGAGAAGTATTGGCTCATATATTGCTCCTGGCTGGACCAGTGGAGCTGCGTCTGTAGCAGGCTGACTGATGGCGAGTGGGTCTGGGTCACAGCTCTCAGGCAGTCTGATGAATCTCCCTTTATGCTGCACAGGTTGGCAGTGAAGTATACTAAAAAAGTATGTGCACTTTTCAGGACATTACAGAGCTCATAAGACGGCATGCTGAAGGACAGAGGCAGGTAGAAAAATGAGACGCATAGATCGATCACAACTTCTTTACAAGCAAAGCGCAACAATACTGTCAGTAAATATAGTTTTATATGTGCAGCATTATCTGGTTTTACATAGTGAGCGATGCATAGGTAGGCCTTCAATAAACGTTATGAAGGTAGACATCTGTCCTGTTGCAATCAGTCTAGATTAGTACATTTAATACATTTTCACGTTTTTTTTATAAGTTGTTATGGTCAAGTTTGAGTGGGGTACTGCAGAGCTGCTATCAGAAGGCAGTATGTTAACTGAAGTAGATAGCAGGGGTAGATCTACCTTGGGAAGATGTAGGATGTGTGAGCAGGAAGAGTTTCCAGATTTATTTTAGATTTTCCTTATATTCAAATGAATTTAGTGAGAATTGTTGCTTTAAAATGGTATATTCATTCAACTACAACTACAGAACACCGTTAAACACTAACTTATTTCTCCTTCGTACTTATCTTTAGATAAACTCTAGGGCAAACAGAGACTTTGATTATTTTTCTTAATAATCAAAGAAAAATGTTAATCAGTTGGCAGATATCGGAAATTAATACCTTGCTTATCTATTCCATCAACAAGTATCAATGCAAAACAAATCTAAAAGATTATGAGGAGAGAGTGGAATAAAACATGGCAGGAAAAGTTGATGATGATGATTGTTAGGATGACTGGGAACTGTCAGGAAACTGCTTCCAACTCTGGTCTCTCTTTCTGCAGAACTGTTTGAGTTGGCAATTAAAAGGCTAAATGATGTAAACAGTTTACACTCCACTAAATTTGATTTACATGAACAACCAGTCTTAAGAAAAATATGGGTCTTTCCATATAAAGAACATTCAAACTCCATTAATTTACTAAGGAGTACTATTAAAATCGTCTCACTCTAAATTTTAATACTAAAATAATCTGACAAAAAAAAAAATTTTGGTTCAGAGGGAGTGTTTCACAATGCAGTTAATAAAAGTGCCTAAAATGCAGTAATGAGCACTAAGGTTTCATGACAGGTGAGGCACTGACTCCTCTGGAGTCTGGTGTGCAAACATTTGAAACCTAAAATTTAAGCTTATATTTCAAATTTGCTCTTAAGTGTTACATTTGATGGTCTTAAAAACTTTTAAGTATGCTTTAACCCTTTAACTGTCATGATGACACCAGTATAGTATGAAACAAAAAAGTCAAGCTTCTCTGCTATCTTGTATTGCTCCCAGTGCTGACTGCATAATTACACCACTCGGTCCAAAGCAACCAATCAGAGCCAAAACGACAGTATCAGCGCTGTCAATCATCCTTGTGTATGTGCCGCTCAGGTCCTCCCCGTGCTCTTTGCTGTGCTACGGTTTCTTTCCAATAGCAAAGCCGGCCACAAATGCTCAGGCTAGTTAACACCTATGACGGCGGATAAATTGTTTTCCTGTTGCGATACGTTTTTTATCCAGCGTTAACACATTGGGCAGAGCATACATGAGGGTGACTGACAGCACTAAGACATTCCTCCTGGCCCTGATTAGTTCTTTTTGACCGGGAGCAATTCATTTCTGTAGATAACATTAAAGACATTAACATAAAATAAAAAAATTACACATGTTACATACTGCAGTGTTAATATAAAGCCAAATTAGATTATTATCATTATTATTATTTTGGCTGATCTCACTTTTATTAAAATTGAAAATGGTGTTTAATCTGTTATTTCTAGCCCATGTGCCTCCATTGTTGTTCTTGTTTGCCTGCAACTGTAAAAATCTGGATGCTGGAGTTGATCATCAAGGGAAAGGGTAATCCTACAATGGTTCAATTACAACTGTATTTTTAGGGTTTTTCCAATTATTTTCAGTGTTTTCAATGGATAGAAGAAGAACACCTATTGCCCATTATACCTATGGGGCTCAGCACTTCCACAATACTTTTTGTTTTACCCTCTCCATCCATAAGGCTAATTATGTCACACACATCTATGTATTTGAATATGTAATTGTATATACTTTTGTTAGTGTTCTCTAACAAATGCCAACTGTGTCTCAGTTGGAAGTTCATGTATTGTGCTTTGTTTTTTCGGGTTTTTGGCTTGTATTTGAAACAAGTTGGGTTGTTGTCTTATATTACCATTTGGATTGTTAAGATACTCAAAGCACTTGTTAACAAGCTGAATCATCAGCTCTTGCAATATAAAAATTTGCCTCTCTAGTAAGGGGAAATGCATTTGGCTTGTACAGAAATATTTTTTGCACATGCATTGTTTTGGTCCTTAGTGTCTCAAGCTAGAGCCAATTATCTCAGTGTTTCATTGTGAAAAAGCTTTATTTGTTGTTGATATTTCCTTTGAATTTTCATCATTCATGGGGAATAAAATGTGTTTCATTAGTTTGTTGATTGTTGTTATGGAGCAGAAACATAATAAAGGTTTCTTTAGGAAAAAAATAGCGTGTTTTAGTTTATGCTTTTTGATTTATAAAAAATATTTTTGTTTGTGATATAAGAAGGTCCACCAGACATGAGTGGGGTATTTCTTTACACATTGCTAGACTGTTATTTTTCTCCCCTGTGACTATCTCCAGGAATTGTACCAGAGTGTGTAAAAGTTGTTAGATTTTATTCCATGACCAACCTTTGGGACCTTCAGCAATTATTTTGCTCCAGGGAGAGAAGTCTGTAGTTGACTCAAGGCCAGACAGAAGAGAATGGGTGCAAGGAGTACAAGCTTCAGTGTTATAGCAAAGGGGTGCAGGGTTGCTCAGCCAATGACTGTAATTTGCTCTTTGGACATACTCAAACTGAAATGGAGCACAAAACCTATAGTGACTCACATCATCTTCAGAAAAATTCAGGTACTAAATTCACATATTGAGACTTTATTTTTGCTCCAGTTGGTATGGTATACATTAAAATTGGGGTCTGAAAATGTTAATGTATGGTCCTTTACAAACCTCTCTTTTAATCACTAGATAGATTTTGCTACTGCCTTGTACTCTTAGCAACATCAGAATAACTATTAGGACACTGTAGCAGTCATCCATGTTCATGCTGAAAGTGGGCTAAATCCACATTGAAGATTCACATTGGCATTAATTTGACCAATATATCCACCAAATGGTGGGAACAGGTCCTTTTACATTCACCGGATGTTTTTTTCTTTATTTGTTGTCTGCAGAGTTCTGGGTCCTGCAATGACATTCAGGATCGGCCCAAATCCTAAAAACATGACCACTGCAGACCTGGTTCAAGCTGCAGGTAAGACCAACATACATGTTTCCATTTATCACCCTCACAGAATGATCCCATTGATGACATTCATCCAATTCACCTCACCTTGATAAGGCAGTTCACTTTGTCACAGTCTTTGCTTCAGCATACAGTTCAGGTCTGTGGGTTTTCATCAACTCCAGCCCTTAAGAGGATTGTCAACACTGAGCATCAGCAACAGAAATGATGATCCCACCATCCTTCCTCTGCCATGCTTGCACAAAACGCGCAGGACAGTTTGTTTGGTTTGTTAGGTCCAGCAGACTGACAGCTTGGAAACAGGCCAGTCTGAGTTTGTATGTCTGCAGTGTGCACTGGATTGATGTAGACTGATGGGGATCTGTCACCCAGCGACAGGTCGCTGTCAGTACGCTCCTCTGCTTATTGTCAGCGCTCTGGTCAGTCAGCCGTGTGTGTTTGTTCAAAGTGTGTCCTTATTTCAGCCGGAAATGACTTCGAGCAGAACAGCGAGGTTTCAGTATGATCCAATATTCCCCTCGTGGAATCAAAATGGTGTTGTTATTGGCAGAATTGTGTTGCTGCTCCTAGTCTCTCTTTTTTGTGTTGTTTGAAGCAACAAACATTTGTTGTCACTTTCCTGTTGGAGAAAGTCTGGACAATGGGTGATGGTTTAGATTGGCAGGTTCAAGGTTGTTCATCTGTTATTTTTTTTTATTTTCTTGTCCTCTTTTGCTTCTCCTACCATGTGTGACTGATTGTGATGAGTTTTCGTGTGGTGAGAGCTAATGACAGCCATGAGCTGGGATGAAATGTCAGACCAAATGTTATGTCAACATGATCATGAGCCTGGTCCACAGTGATGAATTATGAACACAGCCAGCTTGAATAGTAATTTGTTAAAGTGGAGGGAAGGGCTTTTCATAATTAAAAAAAAATCACTTTCATCCCAAATAAACATGAGACGTGGTTCTGAAATGCATTAAAATGGCACCAACAGATCATCGAGGGGATAGATTAGGAGTCCTGGCACAAGCTTTATTCCCTGTACTCCCAAAACAGTGTGAAGTGGACAGGAGTTCCCACCCTCCTCATGATGTTCAAAGCAATCTGAAATAAAAGCGTTCATCTTCACTTTCCAGCAACACAAAGTAGTCACTGACATTGACTTTAACACGATGTGGCAAAGGCGCGATGATTTTCAAGCCATCACCGGGTTGCAGAAGAGCAGCATGGTTTGGGCGCGATCTGAAAATCAAAGTGATGCCCACATACAGTGGCCACCTGGGTAATCCAGGCTGACCTTTGCCTTATGTGTGACTGTGCATAAGTGACGTGGCCTCCTAATGAACTCATCAAAACCCCCCTCTGTATCCAGAACTCAGTCTGCTGTGAGAAGCTTTGTATTAGTTAAGCAAAAATAAAAAAAAATCCAGAAAATTCAGCAATTTTTATGGAGACATTTAATTTATTTTAAACCAGCAGCGAATGAAGATGTTTTGTCTCGTTTTTTTTTTTCTCATTCATTACCTCTGAAAGAAGACGTGTTTTGCATTACATAAAAACAAAATACTTCATTTTTTGTTTTTATTTTTTTAATCATGCTTGCAGTCTATCAGTTAGCCCATTGATGGCTATGTTCAATGAAAAACATCATATCTTTGTCCTAACATTTGGCAAACATTTTGTCCCGATTTCCTCGTTCCGACAATCTTGAAGATGTCCATATTATTTTAGATAGCTTTGAAGATCATCTTAAGAGATATTCCTGCTATGTGTTGTGTTTTGAGAGTGACCTCGTCTGCCCAGAAGGACGTTGGGACTGTTCTGATCTAAAATTGGGGAAAAACGTCGAGTTGCATTGCTTTCTCTCTATTAAATATTATCCACAAACTATCCCCATTGCTTCTTCCCAGTCAGCCATATTTATTTACGCTGAACTCATGTTTGGTCATGAGAGGTTTTGTGAGATTTCCCATCTGACATCTGAATGTTGGTTAGTGAAATCGATTTGTGTGTGGTGTGTTGCTCCTGTCCTGTGGACTGACACCAAGCCTGTAAGTTCTAAGATTGTTTTTTATCATTGTATGTGGTCTCACAGGTTCTATCTCTACTTAATTATTATTTATTAAAAATGTAACTAGAAAAAACAGCAGATTGTTGCAAGCATTTTCACTGTTTATTGTTTTTGAAACAATAAACACAACAACTTCTTATCAGGAGTTACTGTATGTCCTACATTTACTATTTGAACTCCAGCTATTAACTCTTTTAAAAATCAATTATGTTTCTTGCAATGTTTTTTTGTCTTTAAAGGTCAGAAAATTGGAAGAGTGTCTGTTTCAGTTACTTAGTCTATATTATAGCATAAATTAAACCTCCATGGTTGATAAGTTCACTGTACTCTGTGGTATCTAAAGAAGATTAATATGGCTCTGCTACATTCTGCTGTCCATCTATCTGCCCATCAGTTCCATTCGATGTGTTCAATGCCCCATTGAAATGAAAAGACAAAGAGACTTGGCTGAAAGGCACGGACAGTATAGAGGAGATTTGATAACTCGTTGAAAAGCATCTTTTTTCTGCAGCAGGTTCTTAGCGGCTGTGCGGTGAAAGGCCTGCTGGGAGGTCTGACTGTATTAGTAGAGGTAGAGTTCTCTTGTGTGCTGCTCAACTGGAAAACTGCAGGACAAAGCCCGGCACTGCCTAATCCCTGCTCGGCTACGAAACAAAAGAGAAAGCTGCTGCTTTATCAAAACTACAAGGCATTCTGTGTGTCTGTGTTTGTTCGTGCGTGTGTGTGGATGTGTGGAACTCTATTTTTTTTATTTTTTTTATTTTTTGCAGCTGTTCATACTGCGCCAAGAAAATGATTTATTCAATATTTGATGAAGTGGCAGCCAAGCTGCTAAAAAGCGACACTGCTATGTGTTGTTTAGAACTCTACTTTTTCTTGCTTCCTCGCAGTGATTTCTAAACATGTAAATCACCTTCGGTGTGGGGATAATAGATCTGCCAGAGCTGCTTTTGCTCACCGCAGAGTGACGTTTTGTCGCCGATGATGGATTTGATCCACTTACACATTTGTACTCTTCGCAAGTATGTAGGCAGTTTTATATGTAGGATGAGTGCTTTGGCTTCATAAAGTGTTATTGTACAATTATATCCTGGCGGGATTGTTTCTTTTTATTTGTGATGTATGCAGCTTTTATAGCTGTGATTATAAGTATGCCTAATGAATTTGAGTGTTTTGCATGAAAAAAACTGAAGCATGATGACTCAGATGGGATCAGGATGTCCAGACCAAACACCAGTTTTTGTGATGGGATATGTGTGTGTTAACCATGGCTGATAGGTGGAGGGTGGGGAGCTGGGTGAGGACACTCCTATTGTCTTGGCTGTCACGGCTGGGCGACCCCGGAGCCCTTTAGAGGCCTCAAAGGCCCCAGAGGCCAAGCCACAGCAATGAGCCGGCAGGCCCCCAGGCCGTGAGAACCCTGGCCTTGGTCAATGAATGCTGGGATCATAAGGACCCTGGGAGCAACTTGCTGGGCCATCTGGAAAAGAGAGCAGGGACCCTGACACATGGCTGTCACCCTGAGGGAGACACGCAGAGATGTGGACGCAGACAATGTCGGCCCCGATGTTTCCTGCTTCAGCTTCTGTTTTTTGTCTTGCACACACACAGAGTCACACGTAAGTGAAAACCAAGGAGGTGACGAGTGAGACGGAAAACTTTGTTCAGAAAATTTCAAAGTAAATCAAGTGGAAACAGAGCTGAATTCAGAACTTATTTATATAATTAAACACTGCATTAAAAGCTACAGCTACATTAAAAGCTGCGGAAAACATATTGAATAAGAACTTGTTGTTGCATGTTTCTGAAATCTTTTAAACGAAGAGTGGAAAACAACAATCAAAAGGTTGAAATTCACCAGAGAAGCAACTGCAGCAGATCATCAATCGGGGAAGGGTTGCAAGGATAACAGATGGTGCAATGTCCAGAGAAATTGCAACAAATATTAACAGATACTGCCATGTACTCTCCAAAGACAATGTGGCAGTGTGGCATGACTTTACAATGTTACGGTACATCTGAATAAACAACAAACTTCAAAAAGAGAAAAGAAAAGAGAAGTATAGATGTTTAGTCATAATGCACAGATTCATGTCTGGTTAAAATCAAACGCAGCATATCAATAAAACATTCTGTAGCATTTATAAATCAAGGAGGTGGTATGGTGGTGGTTTGGGTTTGTGTCTCCTACAGTCAAGTGTAATGCCATTTATTATTGATAAAGATACTCTGCAGGAATGTATCTAGTTTTAGCTTTCAGATTTTTTTCTTCCTTCTTTAATAAATAGTGACATATAGAAATCTGCTGTGTGCCTTTGTGCCCTCTAGGTTAGATTTATATCATTTAATAACTTGGAAAAGACATTTTAGGAATGACCTTGATACATAGAACTATAGAAACTGACAAAAGGGTGTACTGTATTATTATTTTTTTTACCATACCTTAGCCATACAGAATATAATGTATCTTTTAAATCCTTACTGTGGTCATTTTAGGAAACAAAACATCTTCAGCCACATCAGTATAGAAATGAATAGTATGACCATCTTCCCCCAGCAGGTACTGATATGCGTGATCTGCCCTGACAATTCAAAAAGACTGATACCTGTCCAGACCAATCAACTCCATTTCACCTTTTCTGTTTTCCTCTTTTATGGTCTGTTTACAAATAATTCTGAAAAAAAAAAAAGATGTAGAATAAATAGGAAATAATTTAAATGACACAAAAGCATAAACTAGAGGTGCAGAGTGTTAAATATGACCAGTTGCTTTGTACTAAAGACATGTGAGAGGCAGCCTATGTATGGCTTGAATCCTTTTACCTGTCACTCCGTTTGTCTGTCTGTGTGCCCGGGTCTGGCTGTCTTTTCTGTCTCCTCTTTGGAGGCCATGTAAGATGTGCTCAGAGGCCCACGCACTTGCGCTCACCCTCTTTCAAATGCACACAAGAACCCTTGCAGACAACTCTAAAATGGAAACACTGTGACTGCGTGATGGAGCCAGCTACCATTTGAGTGGTGAGTGGTAGTCTTTTCCAGCTGAGCAGATTAGCATAGATCTCCCACGCAGACAGAGTTGACCTTCACTCTGGCAAACACTTGTCAAAATGCCAGCGATAATTACCTGTTCTCTTCGCAAACAGCACCATGGTTTATCCACCTGCATCTCAGGAGAGGAGGATGAATCTGTAGCTCGGTTGGCTCCCCGTCTTACAATGAATACTGCTGTTATTTTCACGCGTCTTTAATTTTTCCTCATTTTGTCAAACTACAATCTCAAATGTTAAGGGACATGTGTGAAGTAGTATGAAAACAACTTACCAGTCAAAAAAATATTTACCAAATATTTGTATTCAGCCTCCTTTACTCTTACACACCCCTAAATAGAATCCAGTTCAACAAGTTACCTTTAGAAGTCACATGATTAGTAAATAGTACCTGCCTGTGTGTATTTGAGCCATTGCATTAATACAATGGACCCCCACCTATTTGCAGCTCTGTATTTAAGGATTCACTTATTTGCCGATTTTTCTGTGGGAAATGATCCATATTATTTGTGCAAAATCCACCTATTTGCAGATTCTTTTGTAGAGCTTATCTAAAATATTCAAAAGAATTGCATCTTGGGAAGCTGACATTTTTAGACGCTATGCTATTTGACGTGCTATTGCTTGGCGTTTGCAAAGCAGCCAATAGAAGAGTGCCATGTATTTTTCTTTGCACTGATTATCTCTTACCCTAAGAGCATAAATGAGGAAATCTACAGGTATTGCCTTGTGAGTTTGTGCCATAATGGTTTCCACTGTATGTATTAATGCATATTTGGTGTTTGCAATATTGAAATATGTCTCCTGTTAAGTGTTTCTAGAGGGATCCTGAAGCAGATCTCAGCTATTCACTGACAGTTGTGGCCTCTAATCTCCATGAATGTCAGGGTTCCACTGTTTTGTAAAAGTCTTGGAGGTCATTAGAGGTCCAACAGCTTCCTTCTTTCTAATAACCTGAGAGGTGAGGAACTTGTTCCAAAGATAAATCATAAGTAGTCCCATAATCACAGTATTAAAATGTCAATATTTCAATGCAATGCTGAGAAAAATAAATAGCAAGAAAAGAACATGTCCATTTGAAACAGTTTTGATAAAAGATTGTATGTTTATTTTATTTTATTTAGTATTGAATATTTGTTCAAATTGAAATTATTTTGACAACATTAGCCACAACTCCAATATGGGACACAGCAGTTACTAGGAACAAGGTGCCCTGGTCCCAGTCAAAGTTCAGATCTATTTTCAAGGAAGTAGCTGTGGCAAGAGTCAAAGTTTCCTGTTCATAGAAGCTCTCCATCTAGATTGACTGAGCTTGACAAGAAAAAGAATAGGCTAAATACACATATACACAACACTTTTCGTACTTTTGTTTGGAAAAATATGAAGATTTCCATGTCACAATTATTTACTGCTTTATGTTAGTCTATCACACACGTCTAATTTTGTGGATCTATGTGTGAATACTTTTGGATGGCACTATGATCTGTAGGGATTCCTGTGTGACACACCTGTGTCTCTGCTTGATGTTGCAGCGTATTAACCCTTCAGAAGTCAGCAAGCTGCCAGCAGCATAAGAAATAAGTGTGAATCAAATCTTGGGAATGCTACTGCTTCTTTTCGGGGCGCTCGTGTCCAGGCACATAGGGGCTGAAATGAAATTACTTTTGTCAGCCAGGGTTTGGCTCCATCACGAACCATGTCAGGAAAAACATTGCTGGTTTTTGAGCAAGTCTGGATTCGTGCTGGATGCCTGATCACCTGTATGTTTATACCTTAACATCTGTATCAATGAGTGCAGAGGTCAGAAAACAACAGAATTCGTTTCTCCTCTCTCCCCCCCCTTTTCTTCCTCCCTGGGCACTCTCCTCCTCATCACTGGCTGCCCTCTCTGGTTGAGTGCTTGAATGTGCTCAGTTCGGTGATCAAAGTCTTCCTCGGTCTCTTCTCCTCCATTGCCCCCGGCTCTGTGAGTGAGTGTGTGGAAAAAAACCTGTGTGTATGTGTCATTCGGCTACAAGCATACTTCTCAGTCGTCACTCCTGCTATGTTCTCTCAGTCTCTCTGGTACTTTTTTTGGCTTCTGTGCACCATCCACCCGCCTGCTAGAGGGCAAACACACCCGCGTATACATATATACAGTATCTACATGCACACATGAATATATAAACCTGAAGTGATGCTTATCCGATATGACACATCCTACTTTCCTGTCTTATGCATTGTTGATCACAGAAATCTTTACTCACTGTTACCGTAGGTAATTTATGCACTGCACACACACACACATGCATCTGTCTGTCGGCGTGTATGCGTGTGTGTGTATGTATGCATGCTGCAGGGCGCCTGATAACCAGAGCTGCATGACTCACAGTAAACTGTTAAATATTGTGTGTTTGTTTCAGCAGAAACACGACATTAAACATCTTTTTAATTCCAAGGTCACTTTTTTTTTTTTTTTTTTCATCCTCATGCGCCTCCCGGAACAGAAAATACTTGAAATTGTCAAAGACGAGTGTTTAAAAAAAAAACAAAAAAAACATTCCAGTAACTGTAAATCAGTCTTAAATGTCTTGTTTTTGTGCTCACATCTAACCCGAGTGAGAGCGAGGATTCGTCACCACTGACTCTTTTTGTTCGTCACAGTGAAAGGAGGTGTCATGTGCAGAAAATTTCCGATCTGAGACTGTTCCAGAAGATAAATCCGGGCCTTGTCTCACACTTTCCCTTCATCCTGTTTATTCTTGTCACTCATATTCTTCCAGTTCTTGCTCTGTTCCTCTCTGTTTTGCCTCAGTATTATTCCCGCACCTTTAGTTCGGGGTCAAGGTGGCGGCACTTTAAACGTGTTTACTGTGTCGACGCTGCTGTTGCGAGTCAGCCGAAGACAGTAACAGGTGCCTGTCAACAGCCGGCCTGATCTCCAGTGCATTAAAAGGATCTGTGCAATAGACGAGGATTAGTGTCGCCTGGCATTGTTTATTTGGTAATTCCGTCTCCAAGGTATTTGTGGAAAATGGGCGTGAATAATTGAAAGCAATTTCTAGTGGACATAACGAAGCTATCAGCAAACTGTGGGAGATTAATGAGTAGGGGGTGAAACACGGTGCTCCAAACCTTTCCCAAACACCCACAGAGACCATGAGCTCGTAAACAAAAACTGAATATGCATTGTTTCAGAGGTGGATAAAAGCTTTGAAACGGAAAGCGGGCATGGATCAGGAAGGAAACAGAGCAGTCGGCTTAAACACAGAATATGTCAAAGCATGATGCTAAAGCATTAAGGTGCCTTTTACTTATCAGCAATTAGCATTTCTAAATTGAACCGGTACATTCCAGATCCTTAAACTGTGCTTGTGTCTAAACTCCTGATTTGAGATCTGAAGGGATACCTTGCAAATTTAAATTCATTGTTCTTGAAGGAAAATATATGCAAGCTTTAATTGTTTAACTTGAGGTTTAAAAATGATTTTCACAGATTTATTTTAATATCAGTCTGCATAGTGGCACTGTCTTAAGCTGAGCTATTTTGCAACAAGAATGTTCTGATTTTAAATTGTGATTGAGGTCTTATTGTTTCCATGTTCTCCCTGTGCATACATGGGTTTTCTTTGCAAACTCTGGTCTCGTCCCACAGTCCATAAACATGACTGATGGGTTAATTGCTGATTCAAATATCGCCCTTAGCTGTGAGTATGTGGTTTCATGGTTGTTTTGTCCTGTTTGTCTTTCATTTGCCCTGTGATGGACACTTTACTGTGAAATTCATTACTTTGTATCTCTTATGCTACATGACGATGGTGTTGCGCTGTCCCACATCAAGCGAAGTACAAGTGGAGCACAGTGAGAAGTTCAGTAACCCTTGTTGAACACTGATCATGGAACACTGCAGTGAATAGTTGCGAAGTGAATAGACACAAGGTTTCTCTCAAACTGTACCAGAAATTAGTCAGTCAATGGAAAAAACACGACATTTTTTGCAACTCTACATTGCTCTTTGGATCATACTTTATCTTCTATTGTAATCATGAAAGTGTAGACCATCCAATTCAACAACCTACATCATTGAAAGCATTTTTTCAACCCCCCACAAGTTCCTTGGCCATATTGTCTTTGTACCAAACCTGTTCTTGTGACAATTAGAGCCTCTGTGGCATCTTTCAGATCAGCGTTTTACAGCCACTGATGGGAGTTCTCAGTATCCCAGCCACTTCTTGAGTCTGCCAATGGCTCATGCTGTGCAGGGACTTACTCTTTCATGGCTTTTGCTTGTCTTTCTCTTTTTCCACCATGAGTTTCTGCTGCCTGAGGCATTTGCTTTGCAGTTTGTTGCTGGGGGCCATTTTCCTGATCTAGTCCTGGCTCTTTGAGCTTTTGTCCTGCATAGTGGCCTTGAGAATCTCTACCCACTGCCTCAATCCATGCACTTTGTGTCATAGTCGGAACGTGCTGGACTTGAGTTGAAACCTTCCATTCCTTGTTAGGAGCTTTGTTGCCTTAATTTTTGTAGCTTTTATGTCACAGTTATACCAGGGATGTATCTGGTGGCTAACAGGACAAATTTGTTTATTCTTACCATTTAGGAGGCTATTCTGGATCTTCATTTTTATTTTATTTTTTTCTTTTCATACTTAATCTTTTTTGCTAAACGTATTTCAGTGGCTTTGAAAGTCTGGCAAGTTGATTCCTGATAGTAATTTTTGATCATCTTGCCTTTCACAATACATAGCTCTCAAAGTAAAGACATGTAAAATTCCTTAAGTATGAAACTTTTTCTGTGGTACTATAATCTAACTTTGAAAATGTTTGAAACTACAATAACTACTCATGTAAACCTTAAGACTGGTTGACGACCCACCACATCTTGCCACCACACACAGTTATGAGGATTTTAGGGGAGGTAAGAAACCTTTAAATCTTATTATTGGAGGATTATAACAAATAATGATGTTTCTTTCATTCTACCATCATAAATGCACATTTATTTAATTTGTTATACATTAATGCAGTGCTGCCTAAAAGGAGAGAGATGAGACCAGCTCCAACATCAAGACAAAGGCAATGCTAGACTCTTTTCAACATCATTGCTGTAATCATTTAGTTGATGCAAATATTTTAAGAAAATCTGCCTGTGGCAGGTCATCAGCAAGGTAATGTATAAGAAGTCTCCAGACTAACTGCTTGAACTGATGCAAGTACTTTTTTTCCTAACAAGATCTCACTGGTACAAATAATTCTGAGATTCTGGTAGCAGGGTAAGAAGACAACTCTGTGGAATGCATACACCCATCCCGAACTTAGTTGAGATATTACTAGCTGCAAGCAGAGATGAGCGGAACGGTGGTCCTAACTTTCCTTGAGTGGAAGTCCAGCACATCCGAGACCTAGATAAGGCAGATACTTTAAAAGGGTGATCTCACAGCAATACTTCTGTTATTTTATCTGTTGGTCAGATGAGACTAAGAATAACTATGTTTAACAACTGACATTTCAGGTGAATGCAAAACCAGGGATGATATGTGGAGCAATACCTCAGCCTAATGGAGGTTCTGTGTTGTGGGCCTGTTTCTCCTTCAAAAACCCAGAAACATTGATACCATTAACAGAATTAAAAATGAATCGACATTTTAACAAAAAAATAAAAAATAAAAAAAATAGTGGCCTCCGCCAGAAAACTGAAAAGTAGTTTACATTAAACATATGCCAAAATCAATACAGAAATAATTCACAGGACACAAAATTAATTTTTTATTGCCATTTCTCCTCAGACAGAAATCCTTCAATGAGAATACACATATTTTCAACAGTATAGCCTTTTATGTTGATCCTATTTCCAAGTACATCTCTGCACATAGAGCTGATAAATACGTTGTTGGCACTTGGGTAAAAAGAACTCCAGTTAGCAGAGACTTGTTATTATGCGACACCAAATTTTATAATGAATTCCAACTGGGTTTGGGCCAAAGAGTGGATGATGCCATTTTTATCTGACCGAGGAATTTGCCATAATTTAATTTTCCAGCTAAGCCCTGCATTGGCACTAGAACATTTCTCACACATGGTGGCGAAGTTAATGACAAAACGGCTCACTAGCTTCATGTTCTGTGAACTGACAAAACAACACGTTTCCCCTCAAAGCTGTAATGATGATTAACTGAATATGATCTGCAGAACTGACCTGATATCTTTTGCATTGGGAAAAGGCTACATAAGCTTCTCTAAAATCAGCAGTTTGAAAAGGTTTTGTTCTCGATAATTCATAGGGATGACGGCATACAACTCTCTGTGTCTGTTTGCAGAATATCCAACCTCCACTTCAGTCCTTTCGACAGTGGTGATCTCTCACTCTCTCTTTGCTTCATCTTGACCCGTTCAACCCCCATCTCTCTATATATTCCCCTGTCCCTTTATCTTCCATGCCCATGCCCTTAGTGATAGCTACTTAGATTGAGAGACTATGTGCCGATGGTCCTTATGTCAAGAACAGCGGGTACTCATAGCACGTTTCCTCTGTGCACAGTGGTTTGTATACTCAGTGGATGCTACTTTATGAAACGCCCGATACAAACAGCTATGCAAATGAAATTCTTCCTCACTCCTGCTACGAGCCATATTCAACAACAGCAAATCTGAGAATATTAATCATCATGCTGTATTATACTGAGCATTTCTGAGGGAAAAGCAGGCTTCGCTAAGACCCCTGTTTTCATTCCAAATGCCAGAATGAGCACTGATGCTTCATTGATTTGAAGCTTTACACACTGTACCATTCTCTGCTGGGGTGAAGATAGGCACGCTTTGGTTACACACGGGTGAAAATTGTTTGCTTATGTAGTCAGGTAGACTGGTACACCCTGCTACTGTGACTCCAAGGTTTAACTTCTGCAGAGATACCTTTCTCTATTCTCTGATTGCAATAAGTAGTTATGTAAGTTACCATTACATTTATTTGTCCCTAAATCAGCCTGGCCATTATTCTCCAAGAAGGCACTCACTGGATTCTAAAGTCTAATTTGGGCAATCAGTCCTTATTAGGATGGTTGAAAGTCCAAGAGATCAGCTGAAAAACTCCCAACCAGCTGGTGGGCACAAATGACCGAACTACATTTAAAGTCACTTGGATCACATTTACTCCCCGCACTGAAGCCTGCTCCATGCTCCACTGCATTGTCTTGATCATGTCTGAAGGCCTAATTGCAACGAGTTACCACCAAGTGACTGGCTGATTAGATGTTTGCTTTAAAGAGGCTCGGAAATGCTGCAGTCAGGGAAGTTTCCATTAACTATTAGTGAAGCCAAACTTGCACATAGTACTTTTTGTATGGAATGGAAATGCCATTATTCTGCCTCATGATGACAGAAAATACAGAGATTCCAAAAGACAGAAATAAAATGGTTGATGGAGAAAATAATAATAAATTATTTTATATAACTGATGTTTTTATAAGTCACAAAAAATAAATGTTGCACTGTTACTTATGTTATCTAAAATAACGTTTTACATGAGTCTAAATGAAAGGTGTGAGTTGGGATGAAAATTGGGGAAGAATTAATTTATTGCTAGAAAAGACAGAGTAAGTTACTTTGATAGTTATTAATGTAGGCTATATTGACATTTACTCAGTGCAGCATTAGAATCAGGGGATGCATACAGACATAAAAACATATATGATCTGTGATTAATATCTTAATTTTTTTCTTGGCCAAAAAATGGTGTGATGTCCTGCATTTTGATTGGTTGGGTAGAGGCAGAGGTTGAAAGACAAGGGCACTGTGCAAACAAGAACCTCTACTGTTAGTACATAAAACCACCAAGACTTTAAACAAAATGAATCTCATCTATGTTCTTTCACTTTATGTATTCCTATGTATTCAGATTATGCTGACAACAAATAAAGTCAGAGAGAATTATTCAATGAATGTAGTAGTCAAAGTAATTATTTTATCTGGACCAGTGAAATAGCTATTTTTCAGCTTTAAGTAAAGGTAATTAGATCATGTTATTCATTTTGTTTCTTGGTTTTATACTTGTGTTTTTAATTAAGTGATAATCTTATTGCATGCCTATGCACAATGTATGCTGTATTTTTAAGTTGTGATGCTCAAACAAACTCATTTTTGGACTGAATGTGTAGCAGACTGGGTTGGCTGATTTTACGTTCTTTTTGTTTTTGTCTAATGTGTTTTTTTGTTAATCTTACTGAATGATCACAAATGAATTATCAACAAGAAAAAAACTGCTTCATCTCAAAGATTAGCATATATCCTGAGGATAAGCAGACTTTTTGGGAAGATATTCCTGTTAATGGACCAACAGACCCATATCAGTCTATTAAAGAGGCATCAGATGACACTTCAGTTGCTGAAACCACAAAGGCTTGGAACAAATCAAAGGGGGACAGCCGTACATCTGCTCAATGAACCCAGGTGTGTGTATGTCTTCATCTGTCCTTGTATTTCTGCAGTAGATTACTGTCTAAGCTTGTGTGTTTGGGTGAGTGTTGTGCGTTTTTTGTTCTTCTTAATGGTACATCCATGCTAAATTGGCCCCTCAATGCAGTGCTCTGTCTGTGGTTTTGTGAGCTACAAGTGTAGAGAAACAAAGCGAGCCAGGGAGCTTCAAAGCAGGTGGGTGACATTTTGGGCTTTCAATCTTCAAAGCTCTATTTGCTTTTGTAGTTCCTCTTTGACTATAATTATATATTTTTTCTCTAAAGGTTTACAGCTGCCTGAAAACGTGGAGTAGAAGTTGAGGGCCATTTCATAAGAATATCATTCAAGGTTTAACAATGAGCTACCTTTGTTTTTTAATATATTAACACCTGTAGTATGGGTAGTTCTGAATGCATTTCAACCTTAAAGCAACATATAGAAAGCAATATCACAGTGATGTTCTTTATTGGTAACTATTGACTTCGAATTGATCATGACCTCCCCCACCCTTTTCCTCACCAGTGAGTGCCTCCAGATGGAGTATATGTGGAACCTATCCCATCCCCTTATTTCCATTCACCTCTCCTCTTCTTCTCTTCCTTCCAAGTGCCTCTCTATAATTCATGTCCAGGTGCAGCAGCAGCTTTCTTTGGCAGGGGGGCTTGAAAAGGAAAAAGGGGACAGATGCTCAATTTTCACTTCCTTTGTGCCGTTCTCCATACGTGTCCATATGTGGGCACACCTCTTGTTGCCCATGATGCAGATTGCAGTGTCTCCATACTTCACATTAATCAGTAATTAAATCAAGTCATGGCCATGACTAACTGCTGGATGATGCTTCATGTGGATCCATGAATATGACACGGTTTGCATGTTGTATAAGTATAAATAGTGAACCAGGGTTGTTGTTTTGTTTTCTAAGAATGTTGGTTGCAACTGATTTTTCGATCCTGCAGTCATCATGAGAGGCTTTATGCAAAGACATGTGCATGGTGCAGCTGTATTTACATGTAGCTTTTGTGGAGCTTGCAACCCCCCATTGATTGTTTGACTGACTGAACACTGCTTCTGGGTACTTCTACTGCAAACTAACAAGTACTGTTCTGTTCAGAGTGGAGTGTACAATTTAAGGCATTTACTTATAGTTGCAGTTGTAAAAGCTGAATGTGTTTTTCCTCTCACTACTGAATTTAGTCCACCTGAAATGTCTTTAGAACAGCAATCTTTCCAAATACAGAGAGACTGTGAAGGTTTATAGAAGAAAAGTGGCAAACTTTTACAACTTGACGAACCCAACCACAGAAATTGTCTGATTAATGGGTTATTGTTGTGTTTAGAACTTACTTTAAAATGAACATTAGAAATGTTTATAAAATGATTATGGAAAATGAATGTATTTAGGAGTTGCTCTTGGTCTGTAATGTCTGTCCACCAGCTTGTTTCAGAGTCCCCCTTGTATTGGGTAGTCTCTAATACTTTGCTTATGGCTTTCAATTTTAACTCATATGTTCACCAAAGCATCAGGATATAGTTTTCCCAGCAGCTCCAACACATTGTTTTCTGGGCAGAAGACACTGTCAACCTTTGATGGTGTCCACTTGAACTCAGAAATGTTGAAACTGAGTTGGTCAAAAACAAAATCACAGCAATCTCTTATTTGTGATCCTGTTATCCAGGATTTGAACGTCGGAAGAAAAAGTTGTTTTATGCAGGTCGACTCTAACCTGTGCTTGACTAACAGCTTTGCTGCCCTGCCTTTACACACTGAAAACAGTTCGTCCTCATTCGGTGAGAGGGTGAGACTGCCTGCTTTCTCTGCAGTTACTCAAGCTGTCTTTTATTGTTCATACATCATTGAATGATTTTGTAAGCACCAACAAAACTCTTGCATGGTAGCACATGTAGCCAAAAAAAAACTACTTTTCCTCGAGCAAGAGTGGCTGCTGGAAGCATCCTCCTGGAGTATCTCTCACATTCAAAATTCAGAGTGAAGATTAGAGAATTCAGGATGTATTTTACAAGTTTACATGTACCTGAGAAGTTTATATGTAGAACTTTCAGAAAACAGAAAAATTCCTGCACTGATTTGAGACATTATATACAGATTTTTTTTATTTTCCCTTTTTGTCCCATAATAATTAGAAATTGAGGTTAAAATTATTAGACATCCCCTCACACTTATATATATTGTGACTTATGTAATCTCAGACATATAATTATGCTTTTACCTATGTTCAGTGACAAGAGAGACAGTTTTTGTTCTCAACAGATGAATACACCATAGTGCATGGAATATTCTTGCTAATTAATTAAATGATTATGTTTTGTTCCTCTTGTTCCTCTATGATTTTTTTTAAAACCCTTTCATGCTGGTTTTAAAGATGATGCTGGTAGTGAAGTTACAAAACTGATATTAAACAGCTATAGAGTGTTTCTGTCTGTTGCATTTGTTTTTAAATAAACCTCTGATTGTGCTATTTTGCATTAAAGTCAGTCAGAATAATAAAAGGCTTCATAAATGCATATGTGAATGGGAAAGGAAAAGTGGCAAATTCCCTTGGCATGCCTTTTGAAGTCTAGTTTCATTTATACAAGCACAATGCTGTGCTTTTATTATCGGCATGTCCGTGTTTTTATCTCTTACATTATGAGCATTAAAACTAGCAATTATGGACTCTCCGTATTGTGTGAAACACAATAGTAATTTCACCATAGTAACATCATAATGTCTCTTTCTGCAACTTATATCTATTTTTCCTTTATAGGTAATTTGGCTGTACAATCCTGGATGTGTCTGTTGCTGTGTGAGTGAGGCATTTTAAAATAGGTTGGCACTAATCCCCTTTAAAATGTCATATAGCCTTCTGAAAGGGAAAGGAAATGTAGGAGGAAGTATAAAGGAAAAGGAAATGAATTATGGATGAGTTTTAAAAAGGATGTTACTCCCTGCCCTTCTCATTGTTTTCCCATTCTTCCTTCTTTCTCTTCATCCCCTGATACTCTTCTTTCTCTATGTCCTCTATGTCCTCTGCCTCCTCCTAAATCGATATGGGCTGGCTGTCATGGGTCAGTGGCCTGTATGTATTGGAATGGACTGCTACAGAGGGTTATTGTGGCTCCCAGGGTCCTTTCAGGAAGTGGCTACTTGTTTCTCAAATGCAAACCTGTTCCCAGTTTAACTACTATGCCCACTTTAGGCTTATGTTGTTGATTTATATTCTCATCCACACAGAAAGGCATTTTTATTCTAAAAGCAAATTCAGTATAAATATTCTACAACACAAACAATTGCTTAAAATGCTTGTTATGTATATTTTAATAACATATTGTTACTATCTTGGCTTTTTGCAGTCTTGCTATCCAGTCATTCCTCCAGGATTGCCTTCAGTGCTGATCTATGATAAGTTGTACTTATAAGACATTCTTGACATCAACCACCATTTTAGTCTATACGATCAGCATTTTGCAGCATTAGTAAAACAAAGCCTCTTACTAGTAACACATATTGCAAACTAGTCACACTTTTATCTTACCACATCCACCATCAGTTAGATCACAAACAGTCCCACAACTTTTGAAGCAATGGGTGAAGCTTTAACTGCTAAGTTTCTAAACTTTTTTGTATCCGCTAGCTATGCTACAGCTAATAATATTTTGGTCAGCTCATTTTGGTGTATCTTTGCTTTTGTTTGTTTGGTTTAGCCAGGATTTTAAAGAAGCTAAATCTTCATATATTCTTGGTCTGCTCTTAAACGTGATGCTTCTTCATATCTTAACATCTTTTATGTAAACATCTTAGAAATCAATGTATAATATGACTCAATAAAACTGTCCACCATAAGCAAAACCCAAGGAATGATCATGTGTTTGAGATTATGAGCATGTTTAAATAACACTGCTTTGTATGTGTTTTGCAGTGCTGCCGAGTATTTAGCCACAGGCATCCTCACACTCCAAGTCCAATTACCTGTGTTAAGGCCACGTCTCAGACAGGGGGATTACAACATATTATTCTTGCACAAACAACAGTCTTTCTGTCCACCAGCCTGCAGGCAGCCACTGACAAGCAACCAGGGAAGGTGTGAGAGGTGTTACATTAGCACCTGTATGTGCGAACAGCAGCCTGCTGACCTTTTATCTGTGGCTGATACACTAGCTAGAAAGTTGTTCAACCCCCTGTAGATTTTATATATTGCCCTCAATTTTTCAGTCTCTTCTCCCCATGCCTCTCACTTTGTTTGTCCTTTCTTGTCTCTATCTTTCTTTCTTTTTTTACTGCGATTTTGTTCCTTTATTTTCTTGTCCTTTTTGGTGACAGTTTGCATTTTTACTGGTAAACGTTAGTCAGAAGTGTCTCATCGTTCATTTGTGACTGGTTGTCACCACTTTGAATTACCTTTCAATGTTTGTGGTGCAAATCAATCCATTTAGTTGCTATTCAAGTTGCTTCCTGTCCCCTCACAAAGACTCAGCTGTCACAAAGATACTTAATCCACAAGTTTTTACTTTTACTGTTTTGTCATTTTCTTTGGCTATGTAGCCTGTACAAATTGCAGTGCCTGAATATCCTCGAGGCACACAACTTCCTTCAAGTCACCTGCCAGGGGCTCTAATTAGACTGATAAGCAGTGCAACTGGAATCAACTCTTCCTGGTAATCAGCCCCACGGAGCCTCGACAGAAGGCTAAATGAGGAGGAGATGAGCCATGCAGCCCAACAGGTGTCCTTAAAAAGACAGGCAACTATTCCTATAGAGTCTTGTCTTTTTCCTTTCCCTCCAAACTGCTTGATAGTTCGGTTCAGTAGGATTTGAAACACGGAGAGATTTTGTGGATATTTAGGAAATTAATTCTGGAAAACAAAAAACAGTATGGTGCCCTTCTGTGGTGTATAGATTTAATCATCATGCTGTGACTTTAAATCGCTCTCTCGCCTCACTTTTAAAAGGAATTGTTTTAGAAACTCTGCTGTAAAATGATTGATTAGGTGTGGAGCGAATTTTAACAAACACACTCGTCAAAGTGTGTAGTTTGATTTCTGAATCGCTTCCCGTCCTGAATACATGTTTTCTTGCTCCTTTTCTCTTTGCAGTCGCAGCTGCTCTGCTTTAGACATATAATAATGATTATCACATTTTGTCCTAAAGCAAAGTAGTAATGCCAGGCGGGCTGAATACAAAATGATTTGTGAACTAATAAAGTCTCAGAAGGGAAATGTCATATTTCACGTTTTGACACCTGCATGAGGCTGTTGTGTGACACTTTCATTTTGCGCCCACCACTCCCAGCTGTACAAAGAAAGGCAACGTGGTGAGATTAACGCTGGAGCTGCCAGGATGCCTCATGGAGACGGAGATAGGCGAGCTCATAGGACACAGCTCTCAAATGCTTTATCCACTCTGTGAGAAGACGTGTTAAAAATTATTCCCTACCCTTGAACAATTTCTGGAACCTGTTTTCTTTTATGTTTTCCTTTGATTCTTTTATGAATGCAGGTCACATCAGACTTGTAAAGTGTTCACACTGGAACCTGATTATTCATCCATCCATCCATTTTCTGTACACCCTTGTCCCTAGTGGGATCGGGAGGGCTGCTGGTGCCTATCTCCAGCTAACATTCCAGGTGAGAGGCGGGGTACACCCCGGACAGGTCGCCAGTCTGTCAAAGGGCAACACAGGGACAGACAGGACAAACAACCATGCGCCCACCCACTCACACCTACGGAGAATTTGGAGAGGCCAATTAACCTGACAATCATGCGTTTGGACTGTGGGAGGAAGCCGGAGTACCCGGAGAGAACCCACACATACACAAGAAGAACATGCAAACTCCATGCTGGGAATTGAACCCAGGACCTTCTTGCTGCAAGGCAACAGCTCTACCAACTGCGCCACTATGCAGCCTAGCCTGATTATTGCCGAACTCTAAAAACATTAATATGGCACTGGCAGCTTTTAGTCATCAAGGAAATGGAAGCTGGTCAGATTTAATGAAAAAATGGACAGAACTCAATTTGATTTCATTTATTTTTATATGCCAAACAAATACACTGTTTATTGATGAAGATTTTGAATAGCAGAATTGTAAATGTGACCAAGTTCAGCCAAGATAAATTTTTGCTACTATTGTCAGATTCACAGCTATACCTTATTTTGTGTTGGTGTATCACATATAACACCAATAAAACCTAGAAAATCTGTTGTTGTTGTTATGTGATAAATTTGTTACATTTCACAGGTTTTACATTTCCAAAGTTTTCTTGATCAGAAGAGTTCAACAATGTCCGAACTGAACAACCAGATCTGATTTCTGAATTTGTCTTGCCGTGTATCAAATTAGTCATAGGTGTGATTTTAGTTGGCTTTTATTGCAAACACAGATATTGTTTTGGCTTTACACTATAAGCTACAGCATGTGTTGCAGTCAAGGATGGTTGATGATATGTCTTATTCTTCAGATCAAACGTGCTTGATTACAATTAGAGCCCAGCAGCACCCTTCTGCTCACCCCTGCTTACTCCACTTCATCCATTCCCTCGTTCTCGTGACTTGAGTGATGGCGTTTGTGATTCCTAATGACAGTCGGAACAAATCTACGGTAATGAGGTCACGTTGGCATCTTTTCTCTGAAATCACCCTTCACACTTCTGTACAGTCAACCTGTCTCTGAGAGCCAGACGTGGCTCTGCCTTCAAGCTCCAGTGAACCAATGTGAATCTGCTCAGCTGTTTCCTCCAGGAAACTTCCCTTGCAGTCAAAATGGATACACTGTCCTACCTGTGATTTTTTTCTCTCTCTGTGCTCAGAATGACATGTTGAGTCATTGAGGCTCATATCCTGCATTAAATTATTGCTTTCTCTCATTTCCAGACCTGCTGTATGATGTCTTTTACGTTCACTTAGGCACTACCGTGCAGGTGTTTAAGGATGACAAGGTTTTTAAAAAAAAAATAATTTACCTGCATGAAGACAGAAGAAGAATGTGTTCTTGCACCAGCACCCACCTTCCACTTATTACTGTGTGTTTTTTCCTGCCGCGAGCAGGATGTCTGCACCAACACACCGCTGCGATTCGCTCGAGCCATTAGCCTGTGGAGAGGGACTTGTGGATGAAAAGCACAGCCGTGTGTAAATGTGAATATGCACAACATGTGTACAAGTGGGTGTGGCCTTTTGTGTACCATCTTGTATGCTCAGTGTAAGTGTGTGAGTGTGTGTCTTTTGCCCAGTGATGTGGTTAGCAATGTGGAGACCTGCAGGAGACGGTCCGTGGAGAGAGCCTGCAGGATAATTGCTACTACAGTGACAGGTAGGGCTGCCTCTGTCAGAGTTCTCTCAGTGGGGAAGCAGAGGAAGAGTGTCTGGGAGTGTGTGAAGGCGTGCATGCATGTGTGTGTTCATCTTAATTTTTACTGTCCCTTCCTCTGATAAGCTTTTCCCCTAAAAGGATCTCTCTAAATAGGGGCAAGCCTGCAGACATACTCCAGCATCTTTAAATTATTATTCTGAAAATTGTACTCATGTAAGAATGTTTTTTTTTTTTTTTTTTTAAAACCTGACTTTCAAAAATCTTGGTGTCACAGTGCAGAAACTCATAAAAAACTGTTTATTTATTTCTCATTTTGTTACACTGTAACCAACATCATCTGTGCATTTGATTGGGTATTTATGGAACAGATCAGCAGAAAGTAATTTATAATTGAGAGGTGAAAAAAGAAGGATACATTGTTTTATTTTAATTTATAAGATACGTTTCTAATAAATTTATATAAATAAATGGTTGTTTTTCAAAATTAATACTAAGAACAAATTAGAACAAATTGTCAGAGGCTCCTCACCAACCATGACTTCTCCATCTAATATGGCAGCCTTGTGTGTAAACCTTTGCAATATCTGCTTTAAACATTTTTATTTTTGCATTCTTTTTTTTAATTATGGCCGTGCAATACATTTTGGGATATTGTGGGCCTTAACAATACAAAAGAGTCCAGTCCTTCAAATTCTGTGACAAATAGAACACATTTGTTGGCCGCATTTGGAGGAGCTTTCGAAGTTGGACAGCCTTCTTTGGACCACTGTGATGTAATTGGCCTTCAAATGCGGCCAACAAATACGTTGTATTTAGCAAATATAATTTACAGGACTGAGGTCTGAAGTTGCAATAAATTTTCTACACATAGTCATATAGTTTAAATGTTTGCTGAGATATTTGTAACATGCTGGACTTCTGAGATTGCTGCAGATGTGAATTATTTACCTCGTCTCTCACTGTAAACCACAAACCTTTCCGCTCTTTTTAAGCGATTGTCAGATCCGATTTGTGTGTGGCGCGTGTCACACATCTGCCAACTGTCATCTCCAAGATGCAGCGTAAACGATCTGAGCGTGCCCCGGTGAGAATGCAGAGTGACATCTGCGCAGGGGGCTGGGGGTGGCCCACATCTGGAGTCATGTGCCGTCCAAGTCATTTGCTAGTTCTTCTCCCTTCCCCTGGTCTCCTGCAGTCCGTGAAGAATTGGTGTCAGCACCTATCAGAGGCAAAATGCCTTTTCTACACAGAGTGTCAGAGCAGCCACAATCTATTAATCAACACGGCAGCAAAGAAAAAGATATTATGTAGGCGGTGGTTGGTGTTCTGTGTTGGTGTGTCTGCTGGCTCAAGAGCAGTAGGCAAAGCCTCATCTAGGTGTATTACTCAGGTATCGTTGAGAGGGCTCTCTAATGAGGCAGGATGCAATTATAAATGTCATATGTGCTCTGTTTGAGAAAGGAAGAGGCTTGAAAGCGGTTTGATAGTGTCTGCAGTGGACTCAAAGTGCATGCTGATTGCAGGACTCCAGTCATCACAGATCCAAATAAAGGCTATTTAATTCTTTTCTTTATAACGCATCAACTCAACAATCAATTTTTGTTCATTTATTTGCAGTATTTTACCTCTGAGTTCATCATCATTGCATTTATTTAGACAGCAAAGGGGCCTCATGTGTTGATTTAGGCTGAATAACAGCAGTTGGTTTGTTTGGGGGGCACTGTTGGCCTTATCCGCAGGAAACGATTGATTGGGGTGAATAAACAGCGAGCCAGCCAAGACCCCTGCTGTTAACAGCATGGCTGTACCATGTGACAGGCATGGGGTTTTTTGATTGGCACTTCTTATTGGATATTTGAGACTAATGATGTCATGATGTTTGATTTACTGGGAGAGACTTGTTTTATTTGCGACAGAGATATTTGGCTCAGTGCAACTCCATATGGCCTACAAGGGGATTTATTTACTGTTTATTAAACTATTTTTGATCTTATTAGACTTGCAAAATATAATTTTTATAAGCTAGTATTAAGAAGAGAAAGAATTTAAAGGGACAGACACTTCTCTGATATGAATCAACACTAGCTGACTGACAAAAAAATTAATCAAACTTTAATACTTTCTAAATGGCTAATCCTTGAAAAGTCCACCATCAAATTAAGCAACTAGATGTCTCACAAGAAAGTCCCTCCTTGAAATCAATGTAGATAAATATATATTGGTTGTTTGAAACATGTATGGTTTTGTATATATTGAGAATATATAGAGTTATTTTGATACAAATTGCAAATATTTTGTAAATAAATTGAAATAATACAAAAAATGCTTCAGAGTGTGTATAGATCTCGATTTGTTTTTTGATCCATTTACTAATCTGATCTTTTGTTCATATTTTTTCTTTATTATGAATTCATTCACTTTTACTTAGGGCTATTTTATGAGTGGTTTTCTTCAAATAACAGCTAATAATCCCTTATATTTTAGCCTGCCACCTTTTCAGGAGTTGGACCAAACATGCAGTAAGGATTTTTGTTTAGTACATTCCTTAAACAATAAACCTATTATCAAAGTGGCATTCAAGTTCTATTAAGACAGGGATTATTTTTGCACGGAATTAATCCTTTTTCATTTTCCTCGTACTCTTTTTTTATTTAGTGTTGTAAAAACAGTGTTTGTTCTGAAAAGTTTTGATTGCCATTTTTGCAGTTTTACTACAGTAAACTAGAGGATTAATCAAGGCTTTGATTAAATAATAATAAAAGCTTTAAGATGAGTTTATAATATTCATGTCTAGCTACAACAATTTTCCTATTTTTTCCTCATTTGCATGATGTGCCAGATACGTCCTTTGATTTAATTAAGGTTTAGCATATTTAATTAGCTATAGCTCGATCAGTCTACAGATTATAGAAACAACTTTAGGTTTCTCATCAGGTATTAATGATGCCCCTGAAACTTCTCTTTGTTTGTAAGATTAATTTAAAGTTCTTTTGTTGTGCATTTAGATACTGGGCAATGTTTCTTTTATATTTAATTTATCTCAATCTTCAAATTTGCTCTACCTGTACCTGGAGTCCTTCTGCAGCTCTTCACTTTAAAATTTTCTGTACTTCTCAGCTTGCCTTGGTCATGGAACAGCCAATGATGTGTTAATGTCATTACCTAGGTTTCTGGTCACTGTTTCTGACAAGAAAATCTACATTAAATAGTACCTGAAGTGGTGCAGTTAAGGCCTAGTATTGACCATTTTAAACAGCCATGGTTTTGTACAGTGCGTGGAAATTAATGGGAACACCTCTAGTTTAATTCTTTAGGTTTATTATGCATGTGGCTGCGTGGATCCCAGCATTTTTCAAAGCTTTTACTGCAGTTTCTGGTTTAAAATGCTCAGCTTTGGTATTGGCAACTTATTTTATACATAATACGAAATGTAGCATCTGAGAATGACATGCAAACACGTGTATCCAGATCGAAAATTTAGACATTTATTGAAGTTTTTTTACCATTCTTTTCTCGTATACTTAGCTATATTGGGCGAAGGAAAAATAATAGTAATAGAAGCAGCAACAATGTTTGTGCAGCTATTTGCATTTTGATAAGCATCTGTGTTCTGATGTCGGGTGTAGAGGAGTCACGTATGTTTTCTGTCATGCATGTAATGAATGTGCGTCTGCTCTGAAGTCAGTGCTGTGGTTCTCTGTATTGTTGCGTTTTTGTGTTTCTCTCCCAGGAATTTGACTGGAAAAAATGGGTTGCCATGCATCTTATCAATTGTGGTGGGGTGTTAGGGGGTTAGAGGGGGATCAGGTGCATCTTCTCCTTTCCTCCACCTTCACCTCACCTCAGTCTCTACCTCTGATAGGTAGAGACACCCATCATATGCGGGGGTGGGGGTGGGGGTGGGGGGGGTGGAATGGCAACTTTAATATTGGAGCGATTTCCTGCTGATAAGGGTAACGGCTGTGGAGAGGCGTGAGCATCAGCCCTCCTCCGCAATAAACACTTTCATTTTGTTTGGTTGGAGTGATGGATAGAGTGATGGAAGTGGTGAATATGGACGACCTAAGGAACACGAGAGAGAAGGGCTGGATAGATGGAACAGATGGGGATGTTATTCAATATTAACAGATCAATCAGACCATGGTGAAATACCCCTATTTTGCCAAAGAAGCAACATAAAACTCATGTGACTTTACTATTTGCTGTGCCATGTTGAAATGCTAAATATTTACAGCCCGCAGAGGGTGATTTGTCTCCTCATGCTGAATTTATATTGCCTCTAACAATAACAACACATTCATATATCAGAAAAATGAATATATATATATATA
>CAEGAE010057732.1:0-27646 GCA_903067095.1 Girardinus metallicus
GCCGCCGTGTTCCGTCTATCCGTTTATCTGTATAAATAATCCCGCCGGACTCCAGGCATCGCTGCCGTCATTTTAAGGTGCTTATCGGTCCCCCGGAAAAAGACAAAAACCCAGACATTATCATGACTCAATAAAATCCTCCCAGGCCGAATTTGAAAACACGGTGCGCTAAATAATAACACATAATATAACGAGGCTCCGAGGCAGATCAGTTTTCCTCGAGGAATTTTAATAATCGAGGTACTCAAATCACTCGAGGAATCGGTTCAGCCCAAATACAAGGTTCTGAAAAAAAGGTTTGCATTCAAATTAAAGGTTAAGTATCAATGATCGTATCTTTTGTTTTTCATAATTTCCACTACTGTTTCAAAAACATAAGATGAAATAAATGCCAACTCACTTGTTTGGCAATTCTGACATTTAGCAGTATGTCAGAATTGTCATACCAACAGCTTCACTATTCATATGAATAGGTTTACTATTCGTATGAATAAAATGCGAACATAGTGTCTTAGAACAGCTAATACAGTAATGTGACAATACAACATGTCTTGTTCTCTCTTTTTGTACTTCAACAAGATTTGAAATGCAGCACAAAGTACACCTTATAAAATATACCTAACTAAACATAAATAGACATCTTCTGATCACATTGCCTCACATCAGCACATTAGGCCACTAAAGGGAGCTAATATGTGCTGACTCAACTATAGTACAGTTGTATTTTTCATGTCAGATATACTGAATCAAGCGTGAAATGAAATAAAATAAACATTGACGTAACAAAATGTGCGAATGCAAAAGCTTTTTCTCATTAACGCACAAGAATGACTTCTCCTACCGCAATTAACCCTTTGCACGTGACGTCACTCTCTTCGAAACTCGGCCCGCTCCTCCACGACGGACGTCAAAACAACCAATGCGCTCCTGTAAAGCCTGTCAAGAAAACGCACATGTGGTGGCCTAATATCGCTTTTATTAAGTTGATTTCCTAGGAAAAATGGTCACAGAGTGCTGCGCGGTCGGCCGCAGAGAAAGAAAAAGTGAAAACCAAACCTCTCATTTTATTTTGCAACTTTTAATCAGGAAAGAAACGGCAGCCATGGATGGATAGCAACCGTCAACAATAATGACTGTCAGCCCTCGGTGTAATCGCGGATTTGCAGCGAACAAATATTCGAATATGATAAATCTCATTATGGAGATTGTAGCGTTTAACCATTGGTAACCATGGAGACAGTGCCCCACCGTCATGTAGCCTAGCATGTACGAAAAAAAAAAATGGTTAGCATCTCCTCTTTTGTATATTTTTTAATGCTGCTCCGGTATAAGGGGAAACGCTGTTTATGACTTAGTGATATAAATTATGTGGTGTCGAGTCGGTAATTTGATCAACACATCGAGAGGGAGGCGGTACGGGTCTGGTTCTAAGCTGGCTATTTCCAATTTTCCGCCGTCTGTGAGCCACAACCAGGTGTGCAACGTTCACAGACAAATTAGCTTGACTCGAACAAGGAGAAGCCGTGAAAAAGCTGACAAAAACAACTTCAGTTGCTTTGTTCAATACTCCCATCCCTCACTTCCGACGTCCATCATGGCGCCTCGAATGATTAAGTGACGTGGGGTCAATACAATTCCATGGCTCTTCGTGTGTGTGCATATTAATGGCTGCTTAAAGCAAAGAGAAAAACACTTTTATTAAGGCTCCCTTGCTTGTGTTAGAACTAGACACGGAAGATGGGGAACATATAGGTTAAACATTACAAGCATGTGTAGGTGACTGCGCAGTCCACAGAGAGCACGGGGAGCCCAGCATGGGTGGCTGATTCAGCACTAAGGACAGCTCCTCCCGCCTGCCTCTGCAAGTGTCTCACTAATTATCTGGCTTCATGTGAGCTGCCTCTTTTCTTCCTCATCCAGTTCTTCCTTGAACGCATTTCTCTTGATTGAACCTCACGGTGTTTGTTGCGTTAAAAACATGCATTCAGAATAAATGTATTTTTGCAGCTGTATAGAGAGCTGTATATTACTATTATGTACAAGGTGCGTTTATAGTGAAAGAAACAGCAGATTATCTGCTTTTCTTGTGGGTGTATCCGAATTGGACAGAGCACCATGTCCCAGTTATTTTTATGAGAGTTCGTCTGAACCCACCTTTGAGAAACTCGACAGCCCCTGTGCTTTTTCCATCAACAAAACAATGTTTTGTTGTAGTGAAGCCGGTAATTATGGAAATTAAGGCTTAATTATTCTATTTATAAAAAAGCTAGTGAGGTTTACTTCTTAGTCTCATTGTTGATGTAGTATGATCTAATATATGACGTCATGCTGCAAACACAATAATCTGTTGTAATAAATAGCTTTTTAAAGTTTAATGTAATTATTTCTTTGTCTTGGAGAAAAGTATTTTGATATAGGTTTTGAACACAACATTTCTCAGTTTGGCTATTTCTAATAGCACCATTGACTGAAAATTCATACCAGATGTCTGTAACAACCGAAGCAATCTACAAACAAATAAAAGAAAATTAGTCTACAAATGAAGTTATGGGTAAAAACAAGGACTGAATCAGAAGATAAGTACCGAACACATGAAAATTATGTGTAAAACGACAAAATTAGGAAGCCAACTGAAAGCTGTCAGTATTTAGAAAGCATATATATGCTCATGTGGTAACACAAAGCAACAAAAGCTCTGCTCAAAACGTTTACTGTTGCCACTGGAGCCATATTGTGGGAATGGAAAGAACACAATTTCTCCCTCAACCATCCTTGATGAGGTGTCCCTCATAGGATTTCTGACAGAGGAGTTAAAAGAAAAAGTGAGACACTCACACTCACACAGAGAAAGAACTGCAAATAGCTGATGCAGCTTTTCAAATAAAAGCATTAACTAATGCACTCAACTGCACTGGACTATATGCGAACTATCTGCACAAAACTCTACTGCTAAAGAAAAAAACCTGTTTCATCTTGTTAAATATTTACCAGAGGAAAACTGGAAAAGCCCATGAAATAATGGAAGGATACAGTCTGGTCAGGGGAGTTAAAGACTCTAGTTTTTGCATGCCGTTGCACACACCATATCTCCACATGGGGGCAAATGAGCTAATTGTATCAGACAAAACACCAAAATAATGCATCAGCTGCCCTACATGCATTAGTTAAACATTTAGGATTTAAATTAAACCAAGTTTTTGGCTTGAAAACACAAATCTCATTGTGACTTGAAATTCTTTTTTTTTTTTCAAATATAATTTTAAAAGTAAGAATTACTTAACTTAAACTTGTAATATTGGATTATTTCATTAATATGTTACTCATAAAAGACAAACAATAACGCAATTCCAGCTTTTAGAATGCTCCATAATGAGTGAATGTTTGCTATATTGATTAATTAATTTAATTAGGTTACCAGGGTTACCCACAGTATATTATAAGCCTGGGAGGCCACCAGGCTTTACTTGTCCCCACCAGGCTTAGCATTTTTTATTTATTTTATTATTTATTTTATGCTTTTTTTTAAAGACTCTATAGTTGGTGTTTAAGTATTAATGCTCCAGTCTTCCAATAATGCATAACTATCAAGTGATAATTTCAAATTTCCTGTCAACTTTAAACATTTTTTAACTAAAAAACATGGCGGCCGGCTGGATGACTGACCTAGCGCCCCGAGTTCTGGGCTTAGAAAGGTTTCTGGGGGAAAGCCAGGGTTACATTACCATTTTCCTTGCTTATTAATATGATTACATTGCCAATGTTTTCTAAATAAACATGTTTTCTAAAGAAAATAATTTATTCACCAGGTGAATACGCTGCACAACCTGCAAAGCCTTGAAGGATGAACATACAGAGAGCAGGTTTTCTAATTTAATGTCCATGCGATTGCAGTAATAAATGGAAGTTGGCTGTATTGGACTGCTTCTGCTTATCAAATTAAAAATGAAACACGAAGCCTCTGGTGGCCCCAAAGGAAACAGCATTGAGTCGGCAAGGGGACAGAGGCTGAAGTCAACTTGGAACCCAGTTAAATCTGCAGGCTCATCTTTCATTTGCTCTGGCAGGGAGGGACTGGACCCCCTCCCATCCAAACAGATGTCCCCTTCGGTCCGCTCCAGCGTCGGCCAATCAAAACCGTTTAAGCAATTTCCCTTGTTGGCTGCTGACTTATTTATAATGGCCTTTTAATCTGCTATCATTTATCCGCTAAAGGAAATAAACAATAAATCTCCATTTGAAATATGAGCAAAAAGTAATAGTTTGGTCAGATTGTGAAGCACTAGAACGGCAACAAGCAACATATTTTCTCTTCATTGTTACAGATGTGAAAAAGTAAGACAGGAAAGAGATATTTGTTTAATTTTTGGCAATAAATTAATCTTAATAATATTTTAATTTAAAGCTAAAATCCCAACCATTTCTAAAAGATAAACTTCACTGTTCTTAATTAGTCGGAATATTTTGAATATAAATCCAAGTCTTCTTGATTCATGAAGAGGCCTGTCTATCCTTACCTCTGTTAAAAGTGGGAAAGACAGGAGAACATGTTTTTCAAGTAAGGAAGATGTTTGCCAATCCTCATGAGGTGGGAAACGGCAACGGAAACTTGCCTAATGTTGCTCATATTTGTCGTCAGAGCAGTAATCAGAAAGCTTAAATGATCAAGAACTGTTAAAAAGCAGGCTGCATGAGGATGCGAGTTTATGTTTGCCACCATAAATGGAGCAAAAGATGCAAGGTTTAAAAAAAAAAAAGAAAATCTCACAATTTGCCATCTGCATGCTGAAGGAAACCCTCACCACATAGTTCAAATACATTTTTGAAGGGCATTTTTGGTATTTTGCTGGACTGAGACTAACTGATCATTTGGTGTAAACATTGGGAGGCTTCAGAGACTCAAAACAGATGTTCTGTCTCAGGACATCAATTTCCTGAGCCAAATGCAGATCCCCCCCCCCCCCCCAGACGCTACTTGGGGCAGAGAAAAGAAAATCGGTCAGAGAGGACAAGAAGAGATGAGTGGGGTAGAGGTGCAGAGTGATGAAGTAGGAAGGGATGGACATCTGAGGATAAATGGAGGGTGGGGTTTAAGGAAAATGATGAACAGTGCTGATTAAAAGAGACTGAATGCTGGATTGAGCTGAAGCTAACTCCAAAAGGCCTTTTCTGTCCTCCCATCAGAAACATAATGAGTTGCTTTTGTTAAACTTTACCAAGTGCTTTGACCTGAGGGGGAAAGCATTAAGCTTTCCACCAAAACACCCAGGGGATGTGGCATTAGACAAATGATTAATATGTGGGGAAGCACCTCCTGTCCACTGTTTAGCGTAGTGGATGATCTGTAATGCTGTTAGCTTGTTTTATGGGAACTTGTTAGAATGCATGGCATCATTATTTTAAAAATAATAACAGGTTTTTCACTGGGTCCAAGGCTACGTTCACACTGCAGCCGGAAGTGACCCAATTCCGATTTTTTTTTTTTTTTGCCTTAATGCGACCTGTCTTTTCATGACTGTCTGAACAACGCAGGTCGGATTTTTTTCGAATGAGACCCAGCCCACTTGGGTATCCGATTCAATTGTGACCTAAAGTCCAGGTCCCGTTCATTCGACCTGAACGTCACTGACTCTCGACAAACGTCACTATTCTGCGTCCTCATACGCGCACGCGGGAAGAAAAACAACAATCATCTCGGACTATAATGAGGATTAAGTTGTTAATATGCTGGTTCCGGTCGGACAACAATCTTAAAATCGTAAGCTGTGCTCCACCATTAGCATACACGTTTATTTTGGCAAACACTGAGCACTACTTCTTCTTTATGGCGGTTCCCAAAACAATGAGCACGCTCTCGTTATTGCGCCCCCTACTGAGCATGCGGAACACTTTCAGGTCGTCTGCAGTTCACACTGGAGAACACATACAGGTCGCCGATATTTGGAAGTATGAACAACCATGGCAAAAAGAAAAAAAAAAAGAAAATCCGATTTCACATAAAATTGAAACTGAGTCACTTCAGGCTGCGGTGTGAATGTAGCCCTAATATACGGCCAAATTAGCAAACAGACAAAAATAAACTTTTTAAATGAATTATTTTGACAGAGAATAATTGGTCAACTATCCCTTTTTCCGTATGCATAAATTTACAGACATAATAATGGTCATTGTTGATATGTGTGAGTTGTGCTGATAAAAAGAAAAAACAAAACCAAAAGATAATTATTTCTTAACAAACATTATTTGTCCCACTAAATCCATGAACTCAGATTAAAGACTGGATTTTTTGAAATTTTTCAATTTACTATTATTCCAGAAAAAGATGAGTTTTTCATTGTAACATGCATAGTGAATGTCAACAAAGCAGAGTATAATCCTGAGGTGAGAATGTGCATTGGTCTGTCCAAAATCCGCCCAGCCAGGTCCTCACAGGTGCTGGAAACCGTGCAGAGCTCTTGCATGCCAACTGAGGCTGAGAGCAGTCACAATGTCAACCAAAAATGTAACTGGACTCAGTCTATTTAATATTTTGCCACTCAGCATAGGGCGAGAAAGCTGCAAATGCCCATAAAAAGAAAACTTCGTGTCCTGTTGTGGTCGTCGAGGCTGTGCATGCTGCCAAGTGCAACATGCTTTTAAAGATCACAAAGAAACCAGAAGACAAACTGCATATTTCACATGTCTCATGAGGACAAAAATTATTTCAAAAGAGCCTCAAGCCACTCAACCTTCCTTGAAGTTTATGAGCCTGCTATGTGAAAACAGTTTCATTGTAAAGCTGATTTTCTATTCAAATGAGCAAGCCTCATTTAAACTCTTTGATGTGATGAACATCTACAGATCCCAGCCAAATCTAGGTCAAACACCAACCTGGCAAATCCCGATACGAGAAGCCCGTTTCTCTACTGATGTAACCAGAGAGTGTTTGTTCACGTCTGAAACAGGCTCGTGTTTTTACTGGCATGGCGCTCTGAAGGATTTTGAATTGTGTGTCTTTGTGTTGTCATGCGAGAAAAAAGGGAAAAGTGTCAAAGCGTTAATGACAGTGTGAAAGATGTTCTATTTTAAGCCTGCAGCGCTTTTTTAAACTAGTTAGCTGAGAAGATATTTATAGATGTGAGGTATTATAAAAAGGAATGTACAAAAGAAGCTTTCAAGTTGTCAGAAAAATAGAGAAAAATAACCGAGGAACAACTCCACTCCAGAAAAAACAATATGTGGCATTCTGATGCCCGATGTTAACATAAGAACATCTATTGCTTACATTTTGGAGTAAATTATTTAACAGTTTAAGTGGTAAAACAAAGGAGGAACGTTTTAAGGCATCTGCAAGTATTTTTGTTCCCTGTGTGCTGATTTAAATATGTTTTTACAGCTTTTTTTCTGATTTTGCTTTTTTTTTGTCAGTCAAAAAATGGTTTACATCAAAGATAATCTGGGTAAATTCAAAATGCATATTTTTAAATGATGGTTTCCCCCTTTTTTGAAAGAAAAATCATCGAAACCAACCTGAGCCTGTGTAAAAAGTGTTTTGCCCTTTGAACATAATTCACAACTGCTATCAGGCATTTGCAAAAACTGGTTCATCATTGCTGAGAGAATTTCTTTCAATATTGTTTTAATTCAGCCAAATTTTTGGTTTTTCAAATGTAAAGGGTCTATTTAAGGTTCTGTTACATCAGTTAAATCAGATTTAAGTCCATACTCTGATTAAAAAACTTCAAAACAACTTTCTGACATGTAGTGTTAGTTTTATTCCAGAAACAAGGAGTGGCACATTTTATTCAAGTTTCAGTCGACAGAATAATTTCCCAGAAGTCTTGGGGATGACCAAGATGTTTTTAAGAAAAAAAAAAGTTTTTGTTTTTTTTTAAATCAGAAGAGGGATTCAGTTAAATTAAGTTTACTTATAGAGCACCAATTTCCAATTGAGCATGCAGTTACAACAGCCAACCGCATAACAGCAATTATCCAAACCTAGCAAGCATGTAGCGACAGTGGAGAGGAAAACCCCTCCTTTAACAGGAAGAAACTTCCAGCAGAACCAGAACCAGAACCAGGCTCTGTAAGAGAAGACAGAGCAGATACACAAAAAGCAACAGACTACATGTAGGTTCCATGGAGAGAAAAAAGACGGAGAAAACATAAAATTAACTGTTAAAAAAGGCAAATAATGCAAGTTGGAGAGTAGTCTACTAGTCAGGCCTGGGTATGCGCAGAAAAAAAGTAATTCATGATTTACGAAGGAAGTTATTAGAATAGCTAATAATAGATAGTAATTATCTGCATTTTGTATTTGCTCAGGTTATCTTTCGCTCATATTAAATTTGGTTTGTGTCATGATATGCGGTGGTAGATGGTGAGAGCGAACGCAGACTGGACCCAGGTAGAAGTGATGAATGATGTTTTTAATGAAAATGTAGCTCCAACAAGAGCAGGCAGCACAGTGAAACAAAAGCTAACGGAAACACTGGTAGCATCTGCTAAAATAAAGACTGCAAACGAGAGCTAAGCCAACACAAGACACAGTACCACTGTGTGCGACAGACTGACAAAAACTCAAGGCGAACGACTCGTACGAACTCAGACTACAGCTTAGAAAAGACACGGCACGACAAGGACCCGACAAGAGACAGAGACAACAGGTGGGTTTAAATACACAGAGGGAAATCAAGGGAACGAGACACACCTGGGAAGCAATCAAGGGGAGAGAGACAGGACATCACAGAGACCAAAATGGCTCACTAAACTGTTTGGATCAGGATAAAAGCAAATTACATGGAGTTGCTCTATACCTGTGATGAATTAAAAACATCAGCGCCAGGGAGAACAGTTAGAACGCAGGATGTGACTTATTTATAGAGAACCGCTGACTCCGATCCTCCTGGAATTTGACTTGTTTTTGCCATAAATTACATGAACCAAAGATTCAGTGTTGTGTTGCCGAGTGTTAAGTTGAAATAAACCAACTCAGTGAAAGTTGGAGCAAGCACAAGCCAGACATACCTGATTATAACAAAATTAACATACTAAAACTGATCAACAAGAAGGAATTAAATTGCCAGGCTATATCAGGGTTATATGAAAATGATTTGGACCTAACTAGAGTAGCTAAATGTAGTCTGGGCAGCCTCATCCAGCCTCATCATTTAATTTGATGAAGATCCTCACTTCATCAAATTAGAAGTGAGGATCTGATTAGAGAGAAATATACAGTATCAAGATTAAACCCTAAACACCCTATGTGCTAATTTTAGGTTTCATTTCGATACTAGAATATATGAACACACATTCAGTCAGCAAATCCGCAATATTAGCTTCACCTGGCAAACAATAAATTGTTAAAATTTCTTTAACTCTTAAAGGGATAGCTCTGGACTATTTCAGTGAGCCTCTGTTAAAAGATTATAAGCAGTTAAAATCTTATTAGATAACACTTTTGATGTCTTAAACGAGTATAAATCCAGGTTAGTAGTTTCCGGAGGCTAAAGCTAATGGCTAATCCGAAAAAAGGGGGAGAGACTAAAGTGAACTTCTGCTGTTGAATCTCAGAAACCATCGTAGCGGTTTGTGTAAACATCGTTTTACGAATTGCTAGTCTGTCATCACATGTGTACAGGCCAGTTATTTGCACAGAATAAACACAGGAAACATCGGCAGGAGGAAGTGCGCCATCAATGACCTTCCTGTGTGAAACATGTGCTAACAACAAAGTGTAACTGACAGAAATAGAAAGGCGTCAAAAATTGTGTTCACCCGCATCACTGTAACGTTTTTAATTTATGTGAATTTTTTTTTTTTCAAAATATCCTCCCCAGGCTTTTTGGTATTAAAAGTAATATCTTATTTCAAGCAAGGAGTGTCTCAAAAAAATTCCAAATCTGATTGTTTTTACGAGTTTGATGACTGAAGTTTTGTCTGGATACCTTTTAAAATCAAAGTTTGTCTTAAATTAACATCTTGTTTTGTATATTTAGATATTTAGAAATTTTTGAAGCAATGCGTATTGACTGTAGCTTAATTTTTGATGATGGTGGCAGAGTTTAAATGCATTTCTGTAATCAGTAGTAGAAGAGGGTTTGCGACTTGTGGTGTAGTTGAATGGAGAGCTGCATATAGAAATAGATTGCTGACATTTTTGGTGTCTCATTAGTCTATAGAAAGTGATTTATAAAAAAAAACAATACAGTATTTTTTTCAATATGACTGTATCTCTAGTATAACCCCAAAACTGTCTCTGATTGGTTGATCAGCCCCTCCTCCTGGAGTCGTGCACATCCGGTCCAAGTAACTCACTCTGAGTTTGAGGAAAACTTTTCAGAAAAGGAAAATTTAAGAGTTTTCTGGATTGTATGAAAGAATATGTGTGAATATGTCATTCAGTTGAAATGTCTTTAGAAAGAGTATTTGAATCAAACTGAATATGTACTTGAATCTCAGAAATAGTTCATGTAAAATTACTTTTTACATTTAGGAAAAAGCAACATAATTTCCGATGTAAATCAAATGTTAAAGAAACCCTAATATTCCCAAAGGCGTTACTTACTATTGGGAGGAGAGGATATCACCCACTTAAGTCTTTATGAGGCCCAAAAGAAGAATAATGTTTAAGAGATGAGATGTTTAAACTGATGGATCATCAGAAGCTGCGACTCTTTGTGAAAAGAGAGGACAAGGCAGAGAAGATGGGCCAGGAAGACACTGGGATTTGTGTTTGACATGCCAAAAGGTGTTGGCACTCCAAACTGCTGACTCATGCGCCAGGTCTGCAGGGATTATTGGGATTATTAGTTTTTAATGTGTCCTTGGCATTATTTTTAAAAATGTTGCTCCTGTCAGCAGAAACCAGAGGAATGCACAAGCTGAGTGACTAACTCTGGCAGAGATAAGAGATTTAAACAGCAGCCTGTGGTTACTTTTGGGTTGATTTAGCATGTAGCAGAAATATGTACTTTATCTAAAAACCTGACATGGCACCCTAAAGGAATATCATTGCAGCTCTGACTTGCATCCAAAGACCCAAAACCTGAATTTCTGCTTAAATACAAAATGTCCCCTGAGGTTGAGTTGTAGCAGTGCATCAACTGGAATAGTGTTCATTGCTTATTCGGAATAAATCAACCTTTTTTTCATTGTATTTCCCTATATTAAGGTACTGGCATTGACATTGATAATGAACAATGTAAAATGTTGATGTTGTTTATGTTTTCAAAACCTTACTAAATCTGGACAGTTCCAGTCAGAAACGCAAAAAAACCCTCATCTGCATTATGCTTTTCCCCATTTCAGACATCTAGATGTTGATTTGATGGGGAATTGAAGAATTTGAAAGAGGAAGTAAGAATATAATCCCCTCCATTATTTCGTCTGGCACCAACACCAATGGCAGAAAAAAACAAAACCCCCATCCAACAGCATGATGCTGCCATGAATATGACAGCTGATACAATGTTCTGAGGTTTATAAACCTTAAATTGTATGATTTGACTTGAGTAGAGTATGAGGCCGTCTGCATATCTTAGATATTTTATCATATTTCACTAATTCTTTTGTTCTGCACTCGTTTAATTTGCAAAATTTTAAAGCCCTTTAGTTAACTTTTGTTATTCTTTAATGTGTTATAGCCAAAAAATAGAACTTTGACTCAAAATATCATTCCAGTTAGGCCTGTCACAATAAACAATAAATCAATTAATTGCATGACAAGTTAAAAGAAACTCAATAATTTTCATTTGCTTGATTTCTTATTTCTCTCTTTTCTCTCTCTCTCTCTCTCTCTCTCTCTCTCTCTCTCTCTCTCTCTCTCTCTCTCTCTCTCTCTCTCTCTCTCTCTCTATCTCTCTCTTTTTTTTTTTTTTTTTTTTTTTTACCAAAAATTGAATGATAAAAATCTTCAGTCTGGTGCTTTGGTCTCAACTATCCCTTTTTTGAAAGATAATTTTGTTTACACAGACTTCATAATTCATTTTATAAGTTGTTTCTGATGTTTTTTATTTATTTATTTTGGATATTTCAAATGTCTTCCAGTTCCAGTGTTTAAAAGTTCCTTAGAATTTAAAGTTTATTGGTCTTTGAGAATGTGTTCTTGCCATTACTACTATGTAACTTGAAAATGGTCTCTAAACAACAATATTATCGTTTATCGCAAGAAGTTCTGGGACAATTTATCGTCCAGCAAAATTTGTTATCATGAAAGGCCTAATTCCAGTCAAACGATTTTATGAGACCAAGCCTAAATCAGAAACAATGTTAAAAGGCAAACATTGAGCATTAAATATTCAGTCATAATGAGGTGTATTTTCAATTTTTGTGGTGTTGACTCAGATATTCTCCCCAACGGAAAGTAACCGAAGTGAAATGTGTCGTGTTGTATAAACATGCCGAGGCAAACTGAGGTGCACCTTTGCTTCCCTTAGTTTTGCTGATGTTTCACCAGCATCACAGTTTTTACAGCCACTCAACTCAGTCCGCCTCAGCATAAATCCAAAGCTTCATGCAATCCAGGGGAATTTTTCTTCAGGGCGGATCTGAAAAGCCCACACGACCATAAACTGCTCCCAGAAAGCAAGTGAGGTCAAAAAAGAAAACAAAATGGACCAAATTCCAACATAAAGCATCAACAAATTGTTTATTGTTTTTAGTATTATTGAGTTGCAGCAACTGGAAAAAAAAAAAATCAAGTGCTGCATTAATTTTCAGACTTGGGTTTCTTCTTGTCAGAGCAATCATTAGTAATTGATTCCACTTGTCCAGGCCCGCAGCATTACTAATAATTAGCTCAGTGATGCCAAAGCAATATTTTGTCAAATTTAAATGTCAACTTTTGGCTCAGACAACCGGCTTAACCGCTGCTGAAATGTTGCACTGCAGCTTAACACGTAAAGCCACGACTGTTCTGGTATCTGTCTGCAGCCCTCATGCTATAATAATATGCTTACTTTAAATTGCAGCACTCCAAGGCTGAAAATAAATCCTGACTCGCTTCCCCTCCTTCCCTCCTTTGCCTTTATTCTTACTTCCTCTTCCTTTCTGCTCCTTCTTTCGCCAGTAAGCTGACTGGGTGCATCTATAAAGCTTAACTAACTGGCAAATCCCTCCCCTCCGTCTCACTTGCTGCTCCGACAAGAATATCTGAGAGGTTATTTCCATGCTTTACTGCTCCTCAACAGCCATGAACTCCAGGCCCTTCCTTATGAGCTGGAAGGAGATGGAAGTTTGCTGAATTAATCTCATGGTCCTTTTACGTGAAGCAGCATAACACTGTTACAATACTGTTATATCCTTTATCATGCAATAAAAAAAACACAATTCCTCCCCTTGCATTGCTCTTCTGTTTCTGCTTTTCGTCATGTTTGCATGTTTACATGACACTTTTTTTCAGCTTACAATCATCATGATGGAAAAAGTTTCCATCATTCTAATAATAGTCATGTTGGTAATTAGCTGAGTTTAATCAATTGATCACCTCTGGCTCTATAACAACAGATTTTTTTTTGCAATTGTTTGCATTGTTTTAGGGCATACAGTGTGTGTTAACACTATCAAAAGAAGGAAAAGCCTCAGAAATAACACAGGAGTGTTATTCTAAAAAAAAAATAATAAATAAATAAAAATACATAAATAAAAGTCACCCCATTGACCAGGCAATGCCACAGCTCTCAGTTAGCATATTCAATTAAAGTTAAAGGTATACAATTAGAAAAAGGCTGAACGTATTTGAAAGGGTTTCCAGGTAAAACCAAAATAAAAATATTCAAAGTTCTCTAAATTTGGCCATAAAATCAGTGTATTTTACCATCTATTATGTATCGTAAAGGTATCTAATATAGATTGGATTTGTGTGAGTTCAACATGGCCACGTCTCCTACCCTACTCCTTTAAACAACATGTTATTAATGTTTCACAATTTTCCTCAGTTTTGCCATATTTTGCAAGAACTGATCAGTCTATCTGAGAAAGTATTTTCCTCTGGACTTGGCAGGCATTTTCCAGTCCCATCTATTGACATTGGTGACTTTTCTTTGCTTTTAATGGTCTGAATCTGCAGTTGTAAATACAGAGCAGCAGGAGTTAAACATAATGAGCCGTAATGTTTTTAGCATTTGGTAAAGAAGTGTGCCAGTTCTGCTTATTCGATTCTCCCTGTTCGACTCTCCACAGTCAATTTTGCTGATTTTTATAACACACGCCTTAGAGCGGTCTCTAGGGAGTCGCTTCACGATCAAAGCACAAAATGTCTTTTTACCTTATACCACTGAAAAAATGAGTCCTGTAGAGTTTACGACATCCATACTAAGATTAAACTTCCTGTACAGTTTACGACATCCATACTAAGATTAAACTTCCTGTACAGTTTCAGTTTTTAATAGGTGAAATATCTCCTTGCTGATGATTTAATAAGATACAACTTTTGACTTTACGGAGTACAACCAGATATGTGTTTCTCATACTTAAAGATGTTACATCATAATTTTTCATATCTTATTTCAATTCTATTTCAAACGTGGAAATCAATTTAAAATTACCTCACGCAATACGTGACCTGTTTAAACTCATGATGCAGCTCAACGCCCTGGCACTCTGCTGCCATCTAGTGTCACATAGTTAAAATGTAATTAATTAATCTTCACTTTAGTTTCCTCAAGCAGTAGCCACAATAGGGAGCACCAAAGTATTTGTCTTGCTTTAAATGAACTACTCCATGCTCTACTTTGTCGGCTCACCACGTGAAATTCTAAACACATGCATATTTTGTGGGTATGATAAGAAAATTCATATTAGTTTTACAAGATGCTGCATTAGTAATCAAGTCTCAATACAGAAGAGTTTGTAAGAAGTTAAATATTTATTTCCAACTTTAAAAAATTCTCAATCATATTCTGCAACCTCCTTCTGTTCTTATACTAATACACAGAAAGGTTAAAAATCAATAATCTAACAACAACCATCCTCACCTAAAAATTAAAAAGCAAAATCTTTTATTCTTGCTTTAACACATTTACATCAGATCGTTTCCATTTTTTTTTGGATAGCATACAACAGGGTAACAATGTCAAACGAACATGCAACAAGACATGTTCTCACTGACAAAATGTTCTGAAACAACGTCCATTTCTTTAAAAAGCACACCGATAAAACCATTCTGTAGTGAAGCCAAAGGTAGCTGCCACTCCATTGTCCACCGTCATAAAAACTGGCATCCCATTCGTGATACAACACAATGCTACTTGTACTGTAAACACTGGTGGTAAAGCACAGCTTTAGCGGGACATGTTCAGTTTTTGTGGCTTTAACTGAATAAATAAAAGTTAAGTTTATACGTAAAAAGTTTTTTTTAAAGCTACAACATATAACTTTTATAAAAATATGATTTTCTTTTACATATTTATTAAAACTATCACTTTGTTGTGAAATTGAAAATCTGTGAAAGAAAATCAAGTTCTTCTGCTTTCTCCCAGTGCTCCCAGTTCTAAGAAGAAATAACCAACCAGAGCCAGAAAGAGACTCTTTGCGCTATCAATCATTCCTCTGTACACACCAAACTCTCTGTTATGCTACAGCGCCTTCCTGTCTTGAATGCTAAGGCTAGTTAGCCTTAGCCAATCACGGCGGATAAACGGTTTTCCTGGAATGGTAAGTTATTTCTCTGCCATTAGCACATCAAGCAGCACATCCACAAGGTTGACTGACAGAGCTAAGATGCTCCTCCTGGCTGTGACTGAATGTTTTTGACTGGGAGAGATGTATATTTTCAGATCGCTCTAGTAGCTTAGGGAAGAGATGGAGCAGCTTGATTTTTTTCCACAGATTATCTATCTAATGCCATACTGTCAGGACATAGTGTCAGTTTTAACAAATATGTTAAAAAATTATGTTTTACAAGAGTTTTATACTGTAGCTTTAAAGAGCAGATTTAAAAGTCTCCAGTGAGTGCTGAGTCCATAAGGTCATCGTCTTCGTTTCTCATATACATTGGGCTGGACCGTGATGGACGATCCGAACCAAGCATGGAGAGTGATGAATCTGATGCAGAAATGGGAGACCGCGACCAACTGTCTGCTTTTGTTGAATGTGAAGACGATCCCATGGACATGGAGGACTTCTTTTTCTCCTTCTCCCTGTCCCTTTCCCGGTCCCTGTCTCTCTCACGCTCCTTATCCTTTAGTTTCTTCTTCTCTTTCTTGTGCTTCTTGTGTTTCTCGCCGGAGCTGAGGGGGATGGAGCTCATGTAGTCCTGGGGCGGAAGGGGCCTCACTGTTTGGTCGTCATCTGAGCTGGGGCTGTTCTGGTGGGACTTCTCAGCCACCGAGCTGCTGCCCGATTCACTCTCGCTGTCCTGGTTTAGAGGGGTGTACCCTGGAGAGCGGCTGTGGCTTGGTGACGATCTGTCGTGCTTCGGAGTGGATCCACTAAAGAGAGGGGATGCTTTGAGCCCAGAGATTTGTTGACGCATTGACTCTCCAGAACCTTCCCCTGGTTTCTGAAGAGTCACTTTGGCTTTGATGCTTGGCGAGCCACCATCTGGTTTGCTAATGATAATTTTGGCCAAGGTGGTTCCACCTGACCCACTAGTTTTTGGGTCCATCATTTTTTTATCTCCACTCCCACTACCCGTCACCATCACTTTTGCTTTTCCTTCTTTGTCAGACTTTTCCCGCTTATAATCTCCGCTTTGAGAGGATGAGGAATGCTTAGAAGAACCTACGTTCGGAGGACCACTGGGAACATTTCCAGGCCCACAAGGAGTAGATGTCGATCCAGGACCTCCCACTGGAGTCCCCACCTCACAACCATCTTCACCAACTCCTCCGCTACCCACACTCTTCAGTTTGTCTATGACTGCTGTTAGAGAAGGCTTCTTGTTTCTACTGGGAGACTTCCCTTTGGCGTTGGGGTTATTTGAATTGTTTTGACCCGCACCTCCACCACTTCCTCCACCATTTCCTTCGCTTCCATTGCCTCCTCCTCCCCCTCCACTTCCACCGCTGCCGTACTGCGACTGAGATCCACTGGAAAAGCTCATGGAACCAGATGATGAGGTAGAGGAGGAAGATGTAGAACCAGAAGAACTTGCACCACCTGGTTTTTGGGAACTTCCACCAGAAGAAGACTTAGATCCTCCTGAGCTGCCACTTCCTGAGCCAATCGGAGACTTAGCTTTGGAAGATGGAGGAGTTCCTGGAACTTGGGATTGCTGCATTTTCATTGGAGAAGAGAGTTTATCACTAGAGCTACTGGAGCGGGAATGGGAAGGCGAGATGTTAGGCTTTATGTTGGGATTCATAAGTGAACCTGGAGGTTTACCTCCCTGAGGCTTAATTTTACTGCCACTTCCCATTCCACCTCCAGCACCCCCAGGGCCAGACAGACCGTGTTTAGTGATTGGGGATGATCCTGGTTTGCCAACACCCATACCTTGAGAGGATCCTTTCATTTGCGACTGCCCCCCTCCACTTCCTGAACCCCCTGGCTTGGAGCTGCTGCTTTGCGTCATAGACCCTTCTTTGGACTTGATCTTCCCAGAGGAAGAGGAGTGTGAATGGTGGCTTTTGCTGCTGCTGCTTGTCCCCCCTACACCTCCTGTGCTAGTTGCAGAGCTGCTGGAGGTGTATCCGCTGTGGGAGGACGTTTTCCCCCCAGTTATGGTACCCTTTGGGATCTGAATGGTGATTTTGGGGATTGGGGGCGTGGCACCTCCTGGGGGAGTTTGTGAGCGCCCAGAACTACCGGGAGACTTGGAGCCTCCACCGCTTATGCTTCCTCCAGAGCCCGAACCACCACTAGGGGGCGTGTAGGGTCGGCCCCCTGAGCTGTGAGAAGGAGACTTTCCATCAGGATCAAGTTTTTTGCGTTTGGGGGGCTTATCTTTAGACTTTCCTTCACTGGATGGCGTCCTGCTGCGCTTGATCTGCTTTCCCTCTGCTGAGCTGCTTCCCATCCCAGAACCGCTACTTCCATTTCCCCCATTCTCATCCTTTGGCCGTATGAGTCCGGGTTTAACTTTTGGTTCTGTAGTTTTAAAATCCGAACATGCACCACCAAGTCCCATCATCAGGGGGCTCTGAGATCCTCCGCTGTGTGTGTCTATTAAGTCAGGAGCTTGCCCCAGAAGTGGTTTACCTCCACCACTGTTACCTCCAAAGACTATCCCCATATCAAATGGGTCCTTGAGTGAGGGCTCTGGAGTACTATGTCCATGTTGAGGGTTCTGTGGAGTTCCTGAAGGAGTGTTCTGCTGGCTACTTCCCCCAAATCCCTTGACCAAGTCCATATCTCCATCAGCACTCGGGGAGCTGTCATCAAAGTAGCTTTGTGAAAAGCCATGTCCTGAGGTCAACAAGTCAGGGTTGAAGTCGGATGCATCAGGAAAGAAGTTAGTGGAGGAGGAGTCACTGTTGGGAGTGGCAGCAGTTGCAGCCGCTTCTGCAATCAGGTCAGCTGCGTCTGTAAACGGGTTTTCATTGCTGTTGGTATTGAAAATGTCCGCTGAGTCGAACACTGCACTACCCTGGCCAGAGCTGGAGGAGTCACGGATGGGGGTGCCCAAAGGACCTCCATCCTCCGGTTGCCCATGGCTGCCACCGCTACCTTTTCCTGTTTGCTCTGGTAACTCCTGTAGGATTTCTGTGATATCAGGCCCAATGCTGTCAGAACTGGGAAGGCGGACAATGCGAGGCGGTACAGAACCAGTTTGCTGCTGCTGAGACTGGACATGAGACTGTGAGTAAGCCATGCCGGAGCCTGGTGGTGGCGTTCCACACTGGCTAAGTGTTGGGGTTATGCTGTGGTGTGCGTCCAGGCTATCGCCTGCAAGGTTCACATCAAATATCGAATTCTGAGAAGCATCAACATCCATCGAGAGAAGCTTGCGGTGGAAATCATCTTCATGAGAAACGGAGTGGTGCTGGAGGTGTTGCGGCATTGAGGATCCTGGTTGCGGTTTCATGCCTAGGCCACCACCTGCACCCACTCCAGGCAACACTCCACCCTTTTCAGGACCCCGAGGACGCTTCTTCTTCCCCTTGGTGTTCCCACTGGGACAGGCACCACCCATGCTGTCTGTTCGTGGAGAGCCAGATGAAGAGTTTTGTCGCTCTAAGGGACTCGAGCTGTACAGTGCGGCAAAATCTTGTGTGGGGTTGTCTTTTAACAGGTTCATCAGCATAGGGTGACTCTTTGTGTTGCTGGCAGGGGATGAGGTTGGTGGCGGAGTTTGATGCGGTTGTGGAGCATTCTGGGAGCTGGGACTGGAACCAACATTTCCAGTTATCTGCAACAAACTGGTCAGGATGGGATTCTGTGTGACTTTACTGTAGTCGTCTGAATGGACTTGCTGTTGTTGCGGCAGCGGCTGTTGGCCGGTCACCCCCCCTGGAGTAAGACACTCTCCTTGAGCTTGCCTTTCTGCACGGGGCATTCCAAAGAGAGTAGTGATTGGACCTGCAAAATTTGGTCCTCCAGGTGGTCCTCCACCAGTAGGTGTATTGCCACCAGTAAGCCCAGGTAGTCCCATTGGGTTAGTCCCGTCTCCTCCCACCATTTTATATGGAGGACTACCAGAGGGAGGAGGGTTATTCTTCACCATGGTCTCCACTGTCTGCGCTATTAATGAGAGAGCCGGAGTGTCGGCCTGGATGGTCTCAGCTTTCCTCCGAATGGCCCGCATGGTAACAGGAATGGACATGCATCTACAGTGGTGAGGAAACAATTACTACTAAACACACATTTCAATATTAATGCATTAATGAGGAGAAAAACCCACCTTGTGACCACCTTAGTAATGAATTCATCAGTGCAGATCAAAGCATCTGATGGTCCTTTATACAGATGGCAGGAGACCTGTCTGGAGTCAATTACCTCCATCACAACTAGAAAAAAGAGGTCAGAAAGAAAAGAGAACTTGAAACAGGCAACAGTATTTGGATTTGTCTCGCAATTTTAGTTTCTGTCTTCAGTTCCTGTGCTAAGAAAACTGAATAAACCCTATAGTTTGCAACCCTAGATTGAGCAAAGATATCGCATAACTGTGTTAACTGCTGATTCTTCAACTGACATGTAATGGTAGAAATTAATATACATGGATTTAAATGAAATGTGATTAGAATTTTATGCTAAAAAAATTGCTGAAAATGCAAAAGCGGCTACTCACCGCAGACTAAAGATTCATTGACTGGATGCTGGAAAGAGACGCTGAAACTTGAGTCGGTCAGAGGACAGACTTCAAACTGCAGAAGACCTGCACTGTCTGAAGAAACGAAACAAAAAAAAGATGCTGCTTTAGGTGAACAAAAAAAAGAAGGAAGTAAGCTTGTTGGTTCCTTACAAGTAGGGATGTCATTGTTACTTACCTTCCTTGACAGATGTTCGTTTGACACAGCTGCCAATCAAGGTGTTGTATGCAGCCTGGTGGCGAATGATATCCAGCAAGAGAGGAACCTGCGCTGGGTGGCGGAAGGGGATCTTGGACACCATTGCTCCTTGTAATGAGTGGCCATCTTGCACTGGTGCATCACCATTTAGAAAATAACAGTGATGCTGGTCTGGTAAGATCTGGGAAAGAATAAAAAAAAAAACTAACATTTTATACCTATGGGATTAACAATGTCAACCATATTCACTGTGTTCAATGAATATTATGTAAATATGTACAAAGACAGGACAATTGAGGAGAAGGAGAAGAAAGTTTGACAAGAAGTTATTAAAATAAAAAATAATAGAAATAGGAAGCACAAATCAGCTTACAGAATAAAAGTGCATGTTGTTTAAGGTGGCCGGTTTAGCGCTGCCCTCTTCCAGAAGCTGCAGTTGACTCTGGACAATTAGTTGGTACAGAAGTGAGAGGGGAGGTGGCGTCTCAAACACTGGGATTGCTGGGGGGAGAAAAAGAGGAAAGGTTTAGGCCTAAATCCTTAAAGGAAACAAATTCATTACAACCACATGAATGTATTTATGAAGGTAAACTCACAAGTAGCATTGCCAAGCCTCTGAATAAATGAGAGCGAGAACGGCATGGGTCGGTTCATCTTGAGGAAAAAACAGGCTGGCAGATCCACGCTGTTGGAGTTGCTCACAGTGGAAAAGGATGGTGTGCTTAACATAGAACAGAAAGTAAATATATGATGCCAATTTCTCTCAGATTGAATGTTTTTATATCCAAAAAAATGTGTGTTTATGCATATCAGCTAGAATAAGAAACGCTCACTTACCCTTTGTTATCCACAGGGTGGGATCCAGTGATGAGTGGAGCGATTGGCAGCTTGTACACAGCTGAAGTTCCCTCGATTGTCACAGAGACACTGGCACCCAGGGAACGTGGAACTATAAAAAGCAAACAGAGATAAGTGAAAGGTTTGCCAGGATATTTCACCAACAATCAACATATTCAGGGCTCCAACACATTTTATTTGTATTACATAATGTCGTTCTTCCACAGACCAAACTCTTTATTTTAATTTTTACAGTTTTAAAACGTTTAGGACATTTAACCATAAAGCTTTACTATTCTTAGACTTGTGTGGATATTTTTTTATCCGTATAGTCCACAAATAACCAATTTGCTTAAATTGGGTTCAGATTTTAGAGTTTAATATCGTTTTTTTTTTTGCCGCCTGTGATGTCTGGACTAACTAACTTAGGTCAACTCTATGTCAAAATCTATTTGGACTTTATAAATAAGGAATGGATGAAAGAGATAACAGGCAGATTTTTTAAAGCCAATTTTGTGAACTCTGGTACCATTATAATTTGTAAAAATAAAACATAGCGGTTTTAGTGTTTTGTTTGGCATTTTAGACACTATTTATAAAACTATTTATCAGATTAAAATTCAGTTTAATCTGAATTTAAAGTTGTCGAGAGACCAAAAAGGCAGTTAAGTTGCCCCTTTTTATTTTTGAATGAGTGTTCAGAAGTGCCACACTTTTAAATTGGAAATCCTCATTGATAGATTTGCCTAAGCAGAAAGACAGTAATGCTTTTTAGTTACTTATTTGTCACAAATCATATCATTATTGCCACATTCATTCTTAATATTCTTAATATCATGTAGTCCTAGTGCGCATATAGCATCAAAAAACAAAATACCATTGGGTAAAATGTTGGTATCATGGAGCAAATCAAAAATAAAACATTTAATTTTAACACTATGAGGTCTTATAAAACATTTTTGATACTCATCCACATCTATAAGACATTAAAAGCCTATTTCACACTTTTTAGACGATGTAGGAACTAAGAGTAACACTTTTCATAGCTGGACTTGCCATTGTTATCTGTTGAGCTGAGCTGGGAGCCAGTTTCCACCTCGAATATGTCATAAGGGGACACGTAGCACTGGAGAGAGACCAGATTTCCTCCACTCCTGGGAGTCAACCAGCCAACACTCCCATGGAGGATAGTTTCAACTGTATTCGCATTTGTTGCCAACCTATGAAGGCAGTAAAAAAGCAAGAATTATCCAAACACATGACCAAACAGTGTTTTACTCCTGTAAATGATGACTATCTAATCATATTTCACAAATATGATTAGATATTATAGCAGTCAACACTAAGAAATCTCTTAGGTCACAATCATTTTTTAAAATCTGACAAGGAATGCAGAAGGCTGCTTCACCATCCACTGTAATGTTACAATCTTCTGGCCGTTACTGAGCTGAGAGAAATCATTAAGGTGTCAAAGAGATTTTCTGTTAACTTACCTAAACATGGTCATCATCTTGGTGAGATCGAGCTCCAGAGACTGCAGTGCAATGTACATCTTTGTTTTCAGTTTACTGAAACACAAACAGAATACAAAGAAACAAAGTATTTCTTTTTGATCATGCCACATTAGATATTAAATAGCTATTTCCAGCATTGACAAGGTGTTTAATTATAAAGTCAAAGAAGGCACAGAAGGCCAAAATGTTGACGACCTTCTGGAAATCTCAGTTAATGTAGAAAGTGATCTATACTTTCTAAGGAATTTACATAGATACTGCTGTTTACAGTAATGCTAACTGCTAACAAGGGGTTTGACACAGTTTAATATGTTAATGCGAAATCAAGGAATAACCAGTAAAAATTTTTACAAAAACAGACATCGAAAAGGAAAAGATTTGGATGAAAATATAAATACTTTTCCAAACTCTTATTTACATTTTCCACACTTTTCCAGGCCTACAAAGGTATTTTATTTCCATACTTTTATAGACTGTGGAGAAAAAGAAGACAATTTTCCATACTGTTCACTTTGATCTCAAAAGAAAACTTTATATTGAGTGTGTAGGGTTTGCAGCAAAACCCCAAGTTAGCATGAACAAATCATATGGAAGATTTTGATTTAATCCAGGGGTTTTGGTATCAATTTAAAACACTTAATTCTGCTTTAAATACCATTTTATAGTCTGCGAAGGAACTTACTTGTCACCAGGAAGTCGGTATAAATCAACCAGTCCCTTGAGATGTTTAGAAAAGGCTTCAAAGTTCTTCTCACTAAAGAAAAAAGACGTAATGGCTGTCATTAATTACCCCAAAGCATTACTGCTCATATTGAAGTATCAATGGTTTGAACTTGTTACTTGTACCAACCTTAGATGTTGAATAAGTTCAGAACAACTCTGAAACAAATGAATCAAGATAAAAGCAATATTACTTTTTACGTATAAGGTGTTACACACATTTAAAGCATCAAAAAAAAGTCTAACTTCTATATTCTTAGACATTATTACACCAGAATTTCTTTATAAATTTTAATATACCAACCGTTGGGTTTTCTCCCTGATGAGCAACCTTGACGTCCACTAGCTGGCCTCCAGTGTCCAGCTGAACCTCCACATAAAACATATCTGACGTGATGTAGCACTCTGTTTTTGTTGTGCTGAGGTGAGAGCCCAACCTACACAGACAGGTAATAAATAAATAATTAAACCAGAAACATAGCAAGAATAAAAGAAAACATGAAACAAGAGTGTAAGACACTCACATGTTTTGTCGAGCAATAGACTCAAGACGATCTGTCATGGAGGGGAGAGATGAGACTGGAAAAAAAGAGGATCAGAAAATTAAAAAAATGACCATGAAATAGATAAAAAGCTGGGAAAAGACATGTCAAGTGACGTGTCATTAGCAAAGTAACATTGATGTGAAAAAGGCTGGAATATGTTCGTTTTACTCTGATTTGTGATCAGCCAGTCAGAAACTAAAAGTCAATTCTTCTTCAAACAGTGTTTGAAGAAGAATCCTTCTTTAACAGGGGTGTCAAACTCATTTTGGTTTTGGGCCAAATCAAGACCATGAAAGCTCTTAAAGGGCCGGTTGTGCTGGAATGTATTTATAAAACCTGTTCACAAACTGTTAAAATATCAATGAATCCTTAAAATTAAATAATATTTTTGAGCATCTTTACAGTCCCTCTGGGATTTTGGGATTTTTTTGTGACTTTTTGAAATGAAAATCAAAGTGTTCGTGGTACTAATTTGGAAATATTTTTGCTTATTTACGACAGTAAATGTGACTTTTTATTACTCGCTGTGTAGATCATGGACTATAATCTGACATTAATTAAGGCTGAGGCAGCTGTTAAGTACAAGTAAGAAAGTTTCTGACAATTTTTGAGAAAAATCTGCAACAAACTCCCAATTATTAGCACAAAAAAGTGCCACTTAAATCAAATGTTTTTGACTGTTTTTACAGAATATTTCTTTCTCATGATAATAATTCACAATATACTAAAAAAAGATTCTTATATATAAGAATGAGTGATTTGACATTTTAACACATCAGACCTTTTTAATAATCTTTTAGAAACAAAATTAAATATATACAATATGAAGCAGAAAATAAATAAAATTGTCTAAAATCGCACTCAAAAAACTGTTATCAGAAAGCTCTGACTGGTGCATCCATTTTCTTAAGCTAAGCAATTTCATTGTTTTTCTTTTTTTATTGCTAACCCGACCTCTAAATGGAAATGTAATAATTTGAAATTAAAATCTCCTCACCTTTCAGAGCTCTCTGCAGGGTCTCCAAACAGTTGAGCAGGAGCTGATGGCCTGCTTCATTCATCACACCGCGTTTCTCCTGAGACACAAAGTGGTCAGAAAAAGATCAACATGCTAATACTGAAAAAATGGATTTTATAGATAAGAGCTGTTGTTCATATTTGATTTCTACTGAACTGCAGTATCATGTATTTACTACAGTGGCATATTATTACAGTTAATGTATGTTTGTGGTGTTATTGACCTTAATGAATATGCAATAAATGCATTGTGATAGATGTGTCTCGGTTATAAGATCAATAAGTAAAGCATTGGCATTGCAGTGGGACAATATTAATTTTTAAAGCTTTCTAAATATTTTTACTAAGTTTTTCAAACAACATGAATTCACAGACAATGTGGAAAAATAGCCTAAACCCTTTGATTGTCAGACAAAAAAATAGCCCACAGTTCTGACACTAGGATGTATTTTTCACCTGCCTGAAGAAATGGTAAAATCACAAACATTGTTTTGATAAAACAAATTACACAGCAGGAGCTTGAAGCAAGTCACTAGAAAGTTATTATCAACTGGTTAGAAAATGTTAGAAATTTGACATTTTTTGTATATTTTCAGATAGTTTAGTGAAAGCTGCCTCCGTCTCACCATTGCCTGACGCACAACATTGATGGTGCCCTCCCATGGCCGCGAAGCATTGTGTTTGGCATGAAGCCTCTCCAGCAGAGCGGCCATGCGACTCTGCTTCTCTGCTTCTAAAAAACAACAGAGAAAGAATTTTTTTTTTAAAAAAGAACAAAAAACACATTAAATACTGGCTGAAAAAAAGCAGTTTAGTCACATACGGCAGCACAATTATGTACATATTTTGAATGTTGACAGTGTCATTTCAATGCAGACAGGCAGCAGAAACCAAGTTGAAAATTCATTTGCATGTCACTGACTGAAAAAAGTGTTTGATCCCCTATAAATTACAATTTACAACTTAGAAGATAAAAAAAACTTTTGCTGCCCAGTGTAACATCACAACATTTTCTTTAGTTTCACAATAGATTGGGACGCATCGCTGGAGGGATTTTGGCCCCTTGTAGACGATCTTAGTTACCAATTAGTAATTCAAAGGTTCAACTAAAATGCACTCTATAAAAAAGCTGACTTGACTATAGAACTTCATAGAAGGGTGACATAATTATTTAATTTAAAATAGCTGGTTAGGAGTTATATATTACATATCTGCATCCCATGCAAATTATATATTCAGAAAGTTTTTTTTTTCTTTAGTAATCTTTTTTATTAAACATGCAATCTATGCTCAAATAAGTTAATGTCAAAGTTCATTTTTATTGAACAAAACACGTTTTCTACAAGCATTCATCGCCTCAAACAATGACAACACTTGAGTTTGTTTTCCATCTTCCGTAATATTATTTAAGAAAATGGATTATTAGAATAAGTTGTATTAGATTAAATGAAGAAAAAACAAGGCAAAAAACCAACTTTGGTCGCATTAAACGCATCAATGTAAATAATACGTGCGACTGTCAACTATATCACTCAATGTGTCATAACATTTTTATGACATTTGTTAAAAGTTATTGCTTATTCGTATAGATGCGCAAACACTACAAATAATCGCAAACAACATTGTTTTGTAGAACAAATATTTATCTTTCGTATCTTTGTGTTGTCTTGTGTTAATCATGGTGTTTAGACTAAGTTTTGTTAGCTAGTTAGCCTTTAACTTAAATAATGCCTAACAACAAAATAGACTGACTAATCGTATGTTTTTATGTGTTTTTACTTTGCAAGATATATTTTTAATATGTGGAAGACCCAGCAGGAAAGAGGTTAGCAGCACTTATACTCGGATAGACTGTTAGCGATAGCTAGCCTTAGCAGCCGCAACTAGCGCTGTTACTTTCTTTAAAATTAGAATAAATAATAAAAATAACAGTGGTGCGCACCTGTCACATCTTCTGTTTTTATACGTTCTCCGAAAGTCTGACTTGATCCTTGCTGAACCGAAATAGAAAGTTCTCTGGCAGGACTGCCGCTCTGCATAGAAACACTAGGCCCAGCCGCCATTGTTTCCCTTCTGGAAGCCCGCTTCGAGTTCCCCACTCTCCCCTCTCGGCTTCCGTAGTGCACACATCGCACTTTTTTTCAGGAACATATGTACGCTTTTACTTAAACGTATACTTCAGCGTCATGCACACTTTTACATAAGTTTGAAACCGTTACCCCCCCCCCCCCAAAAAAAAAACAAAAACAAAACAACAACAACAAAAAAACACGCGTAATCAATTACTTTAACTGTGTATATGCGGTAAATTACATAAAATATTCATTTTCTGCTGTCACAAACACATCATAAATACAGAGATCCAAAGGAACCACAATTCTAAAATAAAACACAACAAAGTATAAACATTTAAGTGGTTAAATTAGTGTATGATGTAATTACAATTCAAAATGAGTGCGTAAATACCTCTAAAAATATAATTTAATAGTCACGTGATAATTAATAAATGTTTTTAATCGATGCAAATAACACATTAAATTATTTTTACTCATCACTAATCAGGTAATTTAATCTATCTATCTATCTATCTATCTATCTATCTATCTATCTATCTATCTATCTATCTATCTATCTATCTATCTATCTA
>CAEGAE010057737.1:0-29115 GCA_903067095.1 Girardinus metallicus
AATAGAATAGAATAGAATAGAATAGAATAGAATAGAATAGAATAGAATAGAATAGAATATACTTTATTGATCCCCAAGGCGAAATTGCTTATTTGTTGAAAGCTACTCCATGTTAGGTGATAAATATAAAGTTTGTAAAAAAAAAAAATATATATATATATATCTAAGAGTGAATAATAAAGAGTGAATAGTTCAAAATGACTAGATATAAACAAATAAATAAATAACAAGCAATCACATGCAGTATATTAATCAGGTTGAGACACAGGGTTGTCTTCATTCAGTGTATATACATTTACATTTTTAGCTTAAAATTACATGTTTCAGATCTTTGCATTCTTATCTTCAAGATTCTCTAACATTTACCAAAAAATGATTTAGAGGAAAAAAAATTCTTAAGAAGTTACACATAGCTAACCCTTTAAAAATATCTATGTGCTTAGAGTTAAAACTTTTTTAAGATTTTGCAGGAAAGTACGAAAAACTTGGAAACATTACACCATCTAATGTAAAACATAACAGACAACATTTCCACTGTATCTCCTATCATGTATTACATAAACCCTATGCACAAATCCACTTACACAAGATGGAAAGATAAGGGACTGTCGCAGGAAAAACAAGTGTTCAGGAAGAAATCCCAGTGAGTCATCCATGTTGCAAAAGATGGGTGGCACCTGTTGTTGTGGCAACACATCAAGACGATGCTTGTAGTGGATCTGTTGGAGTGGAATGATGGACAGACTGCAGATAGAGGACAGACAGGAATGCAACAAACAAGACATGAAATTAAGGTGTTGCGGTATCAGATACTGACAGGACTATTTATTTGAAATTTTTGTGAGTCTTATTGATAAATTCAGAAATTTTCATGTAGAGCAGGTGTGACTAACTCTAAACCGAATACTGACAAACTTGCAACCTTCATTTTCAATTTCGCTTAATTGAGGATGCAATTTTTAGATGATTTATTCAGAACATACATGACCAAATTGAGGTTGCAAGTAGATATTGTCATCAAATAAACCTACAGGTTTTGATTATTCTTTGAATATCCATAGTGCATGAAAAGAATATGTTACTTGTGCAGCAATGACTGATTCCTGTGCTCATTGTGTTTTCATAATTAATGATCTATTATCACACACATCAACGAGTAGGGAAAATGTGTTCCAAACCTGCTTTTCAGATCAACAAACACTTCAAAACTAACTAAAGAAATGAAGAAATGGTACTGAAGACTATTCAAATTTATTATAGCAAAAATAAGTTAAAAGTTAGAAAACAAATCTCATAAATGCATCAAGTAATCTTAAGAATTGACACTAAGATTAATCAACACTACACTAAGAGAACCAGCTATCGATTTAATTAAGGATTAAGTTTATTATTAATCACACTAAAACCTACTCATGCCCAACTCATCTATTTCTTATTTAGTTATGGTAAAAAAAAACAAAAAAAAAAAAACAGCTACAGACATTCTACACTAATCTGATCTTCTTGGCCAGTTTGTTCCTGGCCTGCTTACTCAAGGTCCATTCCCCACTGCTGTAAGCCACTTTCTTTGTGCTACACAGCTTCCTTAGATGTGTAGCATCTAAGGAAGTTACACATCTTCCTTAGATGATGTATAAGGAAGCTACACATCTTCCTTACACATCAAGTCACATAAAGATGTGACTTTATGTGACACAAGTTTATGTCACATCTTTATGTCAAGTTTACGTGGCATAAACACATCTAAGGAAGCTGGTTCATTGCTGTTAAACATGCTAAAAGTCTTGGTCTGCACATACATGTTTTCTCAAAAACCAATGAAGTCACAGTTTGAGCATGTTCACTTAATCCTGCTGAAGAGTCAAAAGTTCTGCGTCAAAACTTAAGTGTCTAAACTTCAGGGTCAAAACTTCAACTTCCAGTCTATGCAGACTTGTAACATCTGCTTTGACTGTTCAGTCCACTTTTTAACAGCCCCAACCAGAGGCTTAGACGTTTTTTCATTTATTGCTTTAGGTTGAAATAAGATAAAACAGTTAGTGATCAGAAAGTCCCGAAGTAGACCTTGTGACAGCACAATACGTATCTCTTTAAGCCGCACAACAGTGGCGCAGTGTGTTTTTATCCCTTGTGGAAAACATAATATGTTGCCTACATTTTGGAAGCTTATTGAAAAGGTTTGTCATGTTAAAATACTCAAGAATGAAAATGAGAAAGGCTGGGTGTTTTTCCTCCATGTCTGTTCTCAGCTAAGCAAGCTGTCTTTCAGCATCTGATGGTGGGATATAAACACATGCCACATTAAGCAAGGACAACTTCCTCAGTGAATGTGTGCAAAAATTACTATATGCAAGGGCTACACTTCTTTTGTAACAGTGTGACATCAGTACACCATCACAAGAAGTTCATGAAAGCTTCGTGCAACAATCCACTTCAAAAAGATTGAAGCCCAGCATCTATGCTGCATAGTCCAGTATGTGCTTACCAAACTAATTTTCCAATAAAACAGAAGAATGGAAGACAGGAGACATTTTTAGAAATAAAAAGTAGCACTTCGACCATTTTGGTACCTGAATAGCAGACATTAGGGAGGCTGGAATGAGGGGAGAGATGGGCGGAGTTGGGGTTGCAGAAACCCCAAAAGGGCGCTTGCCTATTTCCCTCACCTCCATCATTGCAAATAGCTGTGGCACAACAAAGACCTCAATAGAGTTGAGGTCAGTGAAAAATGAAGAAGAAAATGCCAAGAGAGGATTGTCTAGTGTTTAGGAGTTCCTCTTTAGTGAAAGTGCCCACAGAATGGTAGAATACATAGCAGAATAAACATAAAAATATACAATGTTCAAGAGAGCAAAGTACACAAACTGACATCCACAGATCCATCTTTGATAGTTTGATGAGCAGAAAGCGGTGCCATGTATTGGATAAAACAGGGGCTGTATCTTGTCCTGGATGAACCCACTGGAGTTCCAGTTGGTTTTTCAAGCTTCTTGCATGAAAACTTTAGTTTTGCTTTTTCCTCTTTTAACTTTAACCTCCCTTCTTGCATTAAACAAAAGACATAAACCTTATGTAAGGCCCTTAAAGATAATCACAAATAATAACAAACTGGCTCTTTGAACACATTTTTGAAGTTTTAGTTCTAAAGGAAAAAACTTTCGGTCTATTACAGGCCTCAGTCAAAAATTATATAGTTTACAGTTACTTATTGTAAACTATATAATTTACAATAAATAACTGTTGTAGTTTCTTCTTGTTTGTTGGATGATTAGGCCAGTTTTTTCTTTCTCTTGTCTATTGATTCAAGGTGGACATTGATGCATTAAGTACATGTGATTCTTCCCTAAAAGCTTTAGTAAACTGTTACATTTTCAGTGTTTATTCTTTCAATAAATGTACAGAAATAAGAATGATTACTTCTTTTCAAATGTTTTTTAAAATTCAGAAGAAAGGGTAATTCCTTATTATTTTAAGTCATAACATTTTATTTTTATAACCACATAGATTAGTTAAGCTATGTCCTTTAAAGTGACTGATAGCCTCCCACAACAGCCATAAAATCGTTCTCTTCTTATAGTCTTTCTTTGAATGTATCATTGTTTTTTTCTTTCTGCTGCTTTTGTACAACATAAATAGAATCAAATGGATTTGGAGCAAAATAATCACATAAGTGCAGCCTTTGGGGTCAGGTTCTGGGCTTATGACAGGCTCAGAGAAACCAATACAGTAGAGGATGAACTATAAAGCAAAGAAAGGTATTGCTCTCAAATGTGAATCACATTGAGTGTGTGAAACCATCAATATCATTACATGTTGGTCCTGATATATGGGATTACAAAGCAGCTGAGCTGCGTTGAACTATGCTGCTCTATCAAAGGTTTGGAATTTGGGACTGCATTAATCCTAGTCACTGTGGGATTCTTGAGTGAAATATGACTAGATGGGTGCAGGGTGAGGACACAAAGGCTGAATTGCATTCAGTGCAGGAAATGAGAGGAAAAAAGAGAGAAAAAATTATATAAAATAGAGACCAATTAGATGCTGGCTTACCTTTGTTGCTCTTATTAAACAGAACATCTGACATTTGTTTGTTTGCATTAAGATCTTGTCATTGGTATTGAAGTTTAAAAGTTGTTGCTTCAAATGCGGCAACAACCTTATCACAGATACTTCATGCTTGTGAAAACTGTTACAAATAAAAATCTTAAAAGTGTGGTGAACAACTTAATTCATGTCCCTTTATTCTGACTTTCCAAAATTAAATTGAGTCTCATCAGTTGCCATCAAAAGTTCCTCCTATGGAGGAGCTGCAGAAACCCAAACCTCAAGTCAGATAATCTGTTGTCATAACAACTACAAGTCATCCTACATTTATGACATTTTGAATGTCATATGATGAAAGAAACTGTAAGGTCTTGTTTGCAATTTGCTATGAGTCATACAAACAAAACACATAAAAGAAGATCTTGTCAAATGAAATAAAATAAAAGTTGTTGGGGATGGTGGATACAAATCCATACACTGCTTTTCAGAATTTAGTCTGAAAAAAAAAATAGATTAAAATGCATAAATGATTTTTCTTCCACTTCACAGATTTGCAAAGCTTTTTGTTGGCCTATCAAATAAAATATTAATAAAATATACTGATGTTTTTTATCATAATGTGGCAAAATGCAAAAATATTGGAGGCTTTTGATTAACTTGCAAGGAACTATAAAAACGTCAATGTAATATTTTAAAAAATATTATGTTTTTCTGACTGTTAATAATCTGCTTTTTTTTAGTAAAAGGTCACTGTAATTAGTTAGTCATTCGAAAACGTCTTCACTCTTCATCACTAGCATCAGCAAAAAACTGGAGTCTGTTATCAATAAGCGTTTTAAGTGTCATTTTAAATCTGTCAAATTGTCAAATTGAATGTTTGTTCCTAAGAAGACCCTAAATATAAACTGAAAAATTGTAGGTTGCATTCAAAGGCATCAAGGAGCACTTTGTTGATGTCCTAATTCTCTAATGATAGTCTAAAAATATATTTCCTCAGCATATTGTTTTCTGACAGTGGTGTTGAAATGTTAAAAGCACTGTGATGTATTTTAATAACAACTCAAGACCTGACGAGTTGACAACGAAGCTTTTGATCTATTTAGGAGACAATTTTGATGTCTTTTTTCCTCTCGGTCCAGCTGAGTGTTTGAGAAAATTTCAGCTCTATCAAAATCATTAATCAGGATATGGGTGCTAAGTGATAATGGCGAGCGTTAACGAGACAAGTGTACTGGCAGTGTCATTTAAATATACTACCCAACCAGTTTTCCACAGTTTTCCTTATCTCATTACTATCCATTATGATTACATTTTATATGTGGGATATGTTTGTATTTGACAATGTATGTACTAAATCAGTGTAGATGTATGCAAAACAAAACCATGAACCATAATGTGATATGATGACAACGATTGCTGGAAGAGCTACACACAAGAAACTTAAGGCACATTTTTCTGAGTGGCCACAAAGGAAAAAGAAAAATATGGTGCAATGAAAGAAAGATTCATTGCACCATATGAAAGATGCATATGGTGCAAAGGGAAATTGGAGGTGAAAAACATAGAATTTTCAAAATTAACTAAAAGTTTAAAAAAGGACTCAAAAATGGACAGCAAGAGAGAAAAAAAAGCCTAGGATAAATAAAAGTAGGAAAACATTTACGACCAAATTTTTGGCGTAGAATATACTTCAGGGTTGTTGTGATCTGTCTGAACTTTTTAAAGTGATCACGCAGCCCATGACACCCGGGAGACGCTTCCTCTCTTTACTCAAGCTTGTGATAGAACACCACAAAACTCTTTCTGACACAGAGAAATGAGCATTTGGCTGTTTTTAGATGAGGTTATTTTTTACAAGGCAGGTTTGCTGGAAGTAAATTTGTCATTTCTGTTTCGCAAAATGATCCAAATTCTGATGGACAAGACAGCCTCTTGTGGGCAGACAATCAGACACCCGCTTGTACGCAGACTCATCACTGAGATGGACGACATGGGCTCAAGGCCACGAGCAAACACAAAAATGGGTAAACAATGTCTAATCCATTGTGCTACTTGCTGCTTTCACAGACAATTCAAAGGCATAAAGGAGATGAAGAGTCTCAACCTCGGCAACAGTTCACATCAGCTTTTAAAACTTTAAAGAACTTGTCTGCCTGCGCTTTAACAAAAAGAAAAACATGCTGCCACTTCTTAAAGTTTCCTTTCCCAGAGGACTGCTTAGTGTTGTTTTATGAGTTCTGCAGCTTCTAAACTTTGACAGTGTTAAGTGTGTGGGGCAAAGACACAGAGGTGGGGTACAGAACATCACTACGTGACATAAACACTGACTGCATCAAACAGAGACCTCTCTAAACTAAACAAGTGCCCTCTCAGTTTTCCTGGAGGGAGTTATCATTTCAGAGATGTGCTTTGTTTTTTTATGTCTACTCTTATGCTACTATTGGGTATTTTTATTATACTGTAACGGACACGAAAAATAAGAACAAACCCTGTAAGCATTAAATAACCAAAAAAAAAAAATTACTAGAACCTGCAAGTTTGTAAGAAACAACCAACTCTTAGAGTCAAGATCAAATTGTAGGACTAGAGTTTGGAATTGGGTTTGAAAAAATGGTGACAAAACAGTGGACTTTAGGATTCCTACAGTCAGGAATGAGTACACGCAAAAACATGCTGCATCACCCTAAATACTGGGGTAAAAGTCAAACAAATATGAAGCTAAATCTTTTTCTTCTTTCATATAACAAACACAAACCATGAACTAAAGCTCAAAACAAAAACAAAATTCATAATGCATAAAACAAAAGCACTACTTCTATGATACAAACTGAGCTTACAGCAACAACCTATGAGAAAAAAAAAGACTTCCCTCTGAATTCAATGGATATCCAGCTTCCTCTGGGTAAATTCAAGCTTGCCATTAAAAAGTAATTTTTTTAGACACTTCCTCACTGAGCAACACAATCCAAAACCATTGAAGTGGCAGCTCTAATGAGAGGTATTTAAATTCACTAATTGATGAGGAAAGGTGCTTTAATTCTTCATTTTTCTTCATTTCTGCACTAACTTGCATGAAATTAAAGACAATTGTAAAAACAGGAATAAGGAAATGCAGTCCTACAGTTCTGTCAAGGGCAGGTTTTAAAGTAGCAAGAGAACCCAGCTATTTTCAAGAAGCCAACCATTTACTTTAACTTCTCTATAGAAAAAACATCTTTATAAAAGACATGAAAGAAAAATAATGGTAACAATATGAATGGAAAATTGTTTTGTTCCAGCTTTGCAATGGCTTCAGTTAAAAGAGAAACAATACTATTTTCTTAATACACCAATCAGACCTCCTGCATTACAGAACGTTTGACCCCTTCTGGTCCCAAAACAGCCCAGACATTTTGATGCACAGACTCTACTAAATCCTTGGAGAAATTGCTGCCAGTTTGTTGGGACCAAGAAATTGGCAGCAGATTTTTTAAATCCAATGTGCTACAAGTTGGGATCTGTAAGGATTGACCTTATAATTATCCTGAACATTCGGCAGATGCTCAACTAGACTGGGAGCTGGAATTTGAAGGCTTTTCCATCACCTTAAAATAGTTGTTGTACTCAACCAACAGGTTTTTGTTTGAGTTTTGAAAGAGGCAACAGCAATTAATATATGTTGGGTTCTGTGAAAAGGTCTAAAGCACTTACAATTACATTCAGTTATTTTCGCACTGATGGTGACAAACTAATGGACCGCAGTCTCAGCTGCCGTGGTACATTATGAAAGCAGTGAGGCTGCCATGCAACGGCGCCACTGGGCCCACTGGCCACAACCAGCAGGCAAAGCATAGGAAACAACTGAAATGAACAAAGTAGCAAGCCACCGATTACAGCATGAACTCCTATAACTGTTGCCACCGTTGCCCAAGTAAAAAGTCAAAAGAAATACAAAGAAGTTGTTTTTTTAAACTCTGGGTTGGTAATTTAAAAAATGTTTCAGTTGTCTTTTTTTAAGGCCACTATTGTCAGCATAGCCAACTTTGTTTAATTAAACTGGAGCTGGTGTGATCAAATCAATTAGATTTTTCTATATATTTTGAGATTGTGCAACTGTAATAAAATAGATGGATTTATCTTTTGTCCTTTTCCACATATTTACCAAGGACTTCAATAAATGGTGATATATTATAAAAATAACACTTGGTGAATGTGACAAGATATTTAACAAGAAACTAAGAAGTACAAAATTAGATCAGTTAAACATATAACTTGTTTACACAAAAACTTTATCAACAAACCAGTTTATTGTAATGCAAAATTTTGTATTCACCTTCAAAATCTAGCAACAGAAGAAAGAATAAATAAATAAATAATACTTTCTTGTTTCTGTAGCGGTGACTTTCACCCAAGATCAAGTCAAAATCAGAAACTTGACCACACTGCCTTTGGCACCTTGTTAATGCCACAGGAAGACAGAGTAAGAGCCAGAGATCCATAGAGTCATGAGACAGGATAGGAGAGGTGGAGATCTTGGAAAAGGAAAGATCCCTTGGCTTTTTGCATCATCTCTACTGCCTGTCACCAAGAAGAAACATGTTGCCAAGAAAAGGATATATTGCCTTAAAATGAGATATTTCACCAAAGACAGCAACAACTGTCTTTGTTTCATCTGTTGCCAGCTCCTGCAGTGCATTTCCACAGAATCCCACCACAGTCCAAGTCGAAATAATATGTCTGCTTATTTTCTCGAGGACAGTAGTTGAGTGATTACATGTTAATCTGCATCTTAAAATCCGCCACTAAGTTTGTCACTTTCTAGCAGTAATGAACCCTATCCTCTAACGATATGGCTTCACCGTGGATCTCTATTAATAACATTATCCACTTGCTCACTGTTTCATGACCACAGAGGCAGTTTTACTTTCAGCCACGTTACCTTAATTGCCAACAAGACGTTGACGCAGGCTAAAGATGTGCTCATTAATTGGACACTTTCAAGCACAAATCCATGCACAGACTAATGAACATGCTAAAACAAATATGTTTCCTCTTGAGCTGTTGATTGTCCAATTTACACCTAATTAAGTTGTTTTGGAAAAACTTTAACTTGATCTCTTTTTTCTCACATCTTAGCAAATTGATAACAAAGCAGTTCTCAGCAGAAATCTTGCTGAGAACAGCAAGATTAAAATAAATCTTATTTTTAAGTAGTGTAATACTTAGTCTAGAATTCCTTGATCATCTGTTTAGTTGTATAACGTGTTGTCATTGATCCTGACAAAAAAATAACTTCAAGCTCAACCCGTCTAATCTAAAGCTGCATTATGCCAATTTTATTCATTCATATAATCCCAAATGAATATATAAATACATTTGAGTCTGAGACTGATGTTTGAGTTTCTTTCCCAGTCAAATAGAGGCAAAAAATGAAATGAAAATATCAGAAAATTCTATTCAGGTGTTTTCAGATATACTCTATGTTGGACTCCAGTTGCTACTAAATACATCTTGTATTATAAAGTGATGTTATTATATATCTGTATATTTCTTGATATAGTTTCTGGGTTTTGTTTTTTCTCTCTCTCTTTCTGAGAAAAATCTCAATGTGAAATGCAAAGATTAGGAGTCCAACTTTCACATCATTTCATAGACACTTCATTATGTTTTCCAGACAGCAGTGAGTGGGTTTCGGGGATAAATCAAAATTCAAATTCATCTATGAACTCTCCCTTTACCCCTGCCTCTACATTTTGCACACCTCTCTCTAGCATCAGGGAGTGGTGGAGGTGAGTATAGGATAAAACTATGTGGCTCTTTATTATTATCACTGTTTCACCGCTTATTTTTGTGAAGAAGACAAACTGGAAAACATCTATCCCAGATTCTAGACTGAAAATGGTTTAGTCTGTGCTGCGGGCCGTCATCTTGGTCATGACATCTGTGATCACCAGTAGAGAGTGCTTTTTGTGAACCTCCCATTTCACAATTTCCATTACCTTTTGTAGTCTGAGATTGTGTGTGCTTGCAAACTGACTCACCACTTGTGCTGATGAGACTGTCAACTATGGTATCATTAATGAACCTAATGATGTAATTACTGATTAATGTGACAGCACAGTCGTGGGTCAACAAGACGAACTTTCTTCTGAGCAGCGGCTCAGAAGAAAGTCTTAAGGTGAGGCTGTGGTCTCTTAGATGATAGTCGATACGAGACTGTCAACTCTGACGATTTCAGTTGTGTCAAGAAGTCCAATACCTAATTATAGACTCCTTAATTTCACTCTTGTGAGCTCAGCTTTTCCATTAATTGCTGGGGTTTGGAGAAATAAAAGCTGAGCTGAAGTCCAGGAAAAGGAGTCTTAAAATAAGCACTCTGCATCTTAACATAAGAGAACATAAGAGAACAACTTATGTGTCTACATTTTGTTGAAAAGTGGTGATAATGTGGGAAAAATGCTTAATAGTGAAAAGTCTAATGAAAATAATGAAGGAACTTTTCATATTTTTGAAAAAGTGTCTCTTTAATACTTTACGAAAACAGTATTAAATCTACACAGCTGTTAGCTTTGTGCTGTGCCCACAAGGGAGACATGTTGTCATGACAGGAGAGAAGGTGTTGGGGCTTTCTGTTTAAAATTTTATTTTTATTTCTTTAGAAATCATTTCTTTCATTATTGTTCAAGTGCTATTCTTATTTCTAAGCCTCTTTATTTTGAGAAAAAAAATTACAGAGAAAAATAGTTAATTTTCTGCAAGAAATATAGGAAATAGAAAATCTGCAATAAAAGTCTGTTTTTCACTTAACAGAAATAAAACTTGAGCAATATTTTCTGCAAGATTACTGCTGTTACTGTCTCAAGAATGTACTTCTTTTTTAACCTAAATATCTAAAATAGTTCATCTTCTAATTTCTCTTTTTAACTTTAACCTTTTTGACAAAGATAATGTCTTTGAAACATGATCTATAATCTTTAAAAAAAACACAATTTAATACAGAAGGCTTTCTCTGTGTATTAGAAACTTATATGAACATTATTATATGATGATGGATTACTTTCCTTTGTCCTGAAGGAGGAATAGGCCTGAAAAGTTTGAGAACCATTGGAAAAAACATACGACATTGGAAAAGAGAAAACAGAAAAAGCTTCTCATCTAAAAAAGTTTATTATTTACATGAAGAGCTATTGAAAATATCTCAGAACCAAACTGAAGAAGAAATCTTCCAAAAGATGACCCTGAAAGATAAATCATTCCTTAGTTGATTCATCTACTGTAACCTACATTCAAAAACTAAGTCCTATGTGAGCAACTTGTTAATGCAAAATTACAATTTTTTTGCCTGTCAAACCATGTTATCTTTGGTATTTTCACATACTCAGCTGAAGAAAGGGGAACTAATTATATCTTTCTGACAGGCTGTTACTAACAGAGCGCCTGGAGACAGAATTTGAGATTGGTTCTTTTAATAAGTAAGCGTGGTTACAACAGCAGTTCATCCTTTGATGATGGATGCATTCTTTTTTATTTAAAATATTTTTGGCACTTATGGCCTTTATTGACAAATGGGCAGAGCGAAACGAGGAAGACATGCAGGATGTTAGAAATTGAACCCAGGACAGCGGCATTGAGAAGTGGGCTTTGTTTATGGTGCATCTGCTCTACTGCTAAACCATGCAAAGCACCAATGCGTGCATTCTTTATGCTTGAATAATTAAGGGTTCAATGTTAAGTGTGTTTACAAACAAAAAATATTCTTCCCACATATGGATAAGCTTAAAATCACCCCACTAAAAAGCAACAAATACAACAATCTGGCAACCGACAAAACAAAGACAAAAGCAGAGAATAAACTGCAAAAAAAAAAAAAAAAAGATTTCATTTTAATGTCAAATGTTATTTAATGCCTTGCCAAAGTGTTTGTTCACTTTGATTATTTTCAAACTTTGTACAACCATAACATTTAATTTAATTTGCTGGAAGTAAGTGCCATGGATTTTTATTCCCAAAGCAATTTTTTGCTGTGATTGAGGCTGGCAGTCTTTTGGGGCATGTCTCTACATGGAGGTTGATATTTCTGCTCGCTCTTCACAGCAAAATAACTCAAAAGTCATTAGATTGAATGGGGAATGTCTGTGCATAACCATTTTAAAGTTTTGCCTACAGTTTAAATTTTACTGAGGGCTAAACTTTGGTTCATTGCAACAGACGGATACATTTTGAGCTAAACCATTTTAGCTGTCCTGAAAGGAGGCGAACCTCCACTCCGGCCTTTTGAAGACTCCAACAGGATTTCATCAACAAATTGGTTTCTTCTTGTTACTCCTCCATAAAGGACATATTTTGGATTACACACATGAGCTTTAACACTCTGCAACTCCTTCAGAGTTACCATTGGAGTCTTTGATTGTAACGCAACTAAATGTGGGAAAAGTTCTATGGTTAGGAATAAGAGTGGGACTTTAACACACTAATTAAATTAATTCATTATAGGAAAAAATGCTGTGTTGAAAACATTAACACAATTAATCACACAGTTGAATATACAGCCGCATGCATTCTTTTGAGCCTGGCCATTAAAGTGATGAAAAGGACTGAACTCTGAATCTCAGAAGACATTAATTTAACCCGTTGATATGCATCAACTCACTTCTATGAATAGTGCTGCATAGTTTTGCAAAGTACTATATATACCTTTATGTCTACATGTCACAAAAATGAAATCCTGTGCCTAAATATGTGCACCTGGAAACCCTAAAGGAAGAATTTTTGCATGGAGCTAATAGAGGAATGATTAAAGTTCAGACCAGAAGCTAAACTAAAACCCTGGAGGGAGCAGCTGCAGTGTGCACATGTGCACTGAAAGATAAATCTTTTTCTTGCTCAAAATATATACAGTATGTCACTTTAGTAGTTACAGCTGCACATATTGCGTGTGATTTGCATAATGTGTTAGTCATTTGAATGTGTCTGTACATGCATAAGTAGACATACTCTGAGAGCTTCACTGCTTTTGTTTTACATTTGTGAAATCCGAGGTCGTCAAAGGTTATGTTTGTAGACTTATTTTGGTAGGCAGAAGAAGAAGAACCGTCTCAGTCGGACCAACTGCAGCGCTCCGTATCCAAAGCATGAGGACAGCCTGATCCCTCATTCAGTGATCAAGTCTCTGATGCCGGTTAGATACATGTAGACCCAACAGCTGCCAGGGGGCTTATCTCCTGCTGCTCTGACTACATCATTTTCCAGAGAAATATAAATGGGTGTGCATGAAAATATTCACAGTGTAGCCACACATTACTATTTGCTCAAACAAAAACGTATGCTTATGCTGGAAAAAACCCATAACCTCAACTGATGGACACATGAGGCTCCATATATCACCAACAATAAACTTTCACGGCACAACTCGCCTGTGGATTGCACAGGGCTGTGATGTGAATAAATCTGGCAGGTGACTGAGGAGTTCTGCAGGAGGAAATGTGAACCTGTGTGTGTGTGTTCTCAGTTGGTTTCTTATTAGTGGGAGGAAAATGGAAAAAAAAATTGCAGAAAATATACTGGAAGCCTCCTGATCAATATGTGTTTGTTTTGTTTGTTATTTAACAAATTTCCATCATGAGTAGCCAGAGGAAAAAAGAAAAAAAACACAGCAATGCTCTGTTGATTAAAATTATTTACAAGTAGCATGTATTTGTTTGTAATCTGCTTCCCTTTGTATTCATTCCTGGATTCTTGCATTAAACAACGGTTGTAATTTTTTAAGTAGGTGTAACTATAGACAGATCATGGCAAACAAATAATTGTTCTTATTAGATTTCCTGCTGCTATTGTATCTTTCTTGTTTGTCACAATTTACTGCTATTGCAGTTTTGAGTCAGAAACAAAAACGACCCTTACTACTCCACAGATCCTCATAAAAAAAGCCACTCATTAAAGCACAGCATCCACTTGCTGTCTAAATGAAATCCTTGACCTTTTCTTCTTAAGTTTTTTCTGCAGAGGAACCCATGTTTATGCCTTCTCATCTGAAATATTGGCAGACACTTTAAATGTTGTTGAGAGAAATACAAATTAGTTGATATAAAAAAAAATCTGTAAAATGGGGGAGTCAGAATATTTTTGTTTAGAATTTTATTTTTCCTAAACAGGAATCTACAATTAGACAAGTCTCACAAGAGACAGACATAAAGTGCCCATTAAAAGTACTTTATGTCTTTTGGATGTTTTATACTTGTATTGCTTCTACAAATCAGTCATGATCAACAAAATGTGTCTTTTTTGACAAAAAAAATAAAAAAAAGCTGATGTAAAAAAAAGGTGGTGTACAAAATAATGAAAATTAATATATATATTTATATATTGCAAATTATGCATTATGCAAAAATGTATGCATTTTTTTTAAATGGCATAAATGTTTGTCCCATTCACTTAACTTTATTTTATTTAAAAATCTCTTTAATATGTCTTGATGTGTTTTATTTTAATGTATGTTGTTGTTGTTGTTTTATTTATTTACTTTATTTGACCTTCATCTATAAGGGCTGCTTTAATGAGATCCAAAATCTCATTTGCCAGAGAGACCTCCATCCATCCATCCATTTTCTGTACACCCTTGTCCCTTAGTGGGGTCAGGAGGGCTGCTGGTGCCTATCTCCAGCGAACGTTCCGGGCGAGAGGTGGGGTACACCGTGGACAGGTCACCAGTCTGTCGCAGGGCAACACAGAAACAGACAGGACACACAACCATACACACACATGTGCATGGTTGACCAAGGTTGCATTCTTCAGATTATCTATTTCATAGATTTGAGATGGAAATTATTCATATATTTTAGCAGCTAAACAATTCTTTTATTTATTTTGTTTTTTACCAAAAATGTTATTCGTTCTTTTGTTTGCATTTAAGGCATCCTGAATAGTAGTACCTAGTTTGAAACAACATTACTTACTTTTCAGAGAAAACTATATGGCAATAGGTAAACAAAACACGGACAGCACACACTCCTATCAATAATGCAAACACAGGATCAACACACTGTCAACAGCTGCAATGTCAGAGTACAATTCCTATACCATTACAGCAATCTTCACTCTTAAACTGTCACAAAAGTTTTTTTACAGTTCCTCCTTCTTGCTTGTGAAGATTCACAGAGGATTTTCCTGCTGAAGCTGCAGTTTGGGGGCGGAGGGCTGTCTACATGTATGTGTAAGTGATATTTTCACAGGTGAAGGGAGCATGATAGTATATGCTGTCACAAAAGCTGACAGCAAATGTAAGACTTGCTGTCAGCTTGTCTTATTTCTCTACCCTCCAGGGTCTGAATGCTTCTGCAGCAACTGCGTCACTCTCACAATGAGGTGTGCTGGAACATCTGTGATGCTAATGTGCTAACTTTACAGACCAGCCATTGCAAAAAAAAATCTAATCTTAAACAATGTATAGATGTCTGCATTGTCTTTCTAAATTATTTAAGAGTTAAAGCAGTCAGTATTTTCAGCTTATAACTGTAGCAACAATAAAAGATCCCATAATACCTAATTATGTAGTCATATGCAAAGAGTTCTGTTTTTTTTTTTAAAATAGACTGATAATCGTCACAGAATATCCAACTGAACAGAACACTATGAAGAAAGGAGTTGTGTATTTTTGCTGAAAAGGCCCCCGGAAAGTCAGAGCAAAGGAACAGAAGGGGTAGATAAAAACAGCCAAAGCTGTCAATTACCACAAGGATGAAAGGAGGTGTGGGAAAAGGGTCATGACCACAATTAATGAGAAATGCTGAAAGTCTAATAAGAATGCTTTTGGCAAAACTCCTTTATTTCATACGTGGAATTTGGACAAAATTAAAATTTTTCTGAAGGTTTTACTTCTTTTTAAAAATGACTATAGTCATGCTTTCCAATTGTCAAAACAAGGAAAGCATAACCCCCAAAAATTACTGCTTAAAAGTGAAAGTGTTGCTGGCAAGTTGAGAAATTTTTTTTTGCAAATTGTCAAAACTCAAACAAGATTAAATAGCATAAATGTTTCAGCTAAAATCTCGTTAGTCAGAGGTATCTCAACTTTACTTATTTAAACAAAAAAAAAACGACACCCTGTTCTTAATTATTTCACATAGTGCAATGTTTTCACATGCAGAATTGAAAGATACATTTGTCTGAGAATTAACAAGGGAACTTATTAGAGAACAAGAATATAACCTAATTTAACCTAAAAAAAAAAAAAAAGCATGCCTTCCTCCTTTAATTAATCTACTAATCAGGGGTAATATTTCTTCTTAAAAAAACTAATTCCTGTTGGGGTTACAGTAAAGCCTTAAGTATAGAAACTCTGTGTGTGCACATCTGCTTGACACCCACATTCTACAGTCTGACAATACTGTCTCACATAAACAAGCAAACCGAGAAGAAAATATAAATATGAATATTTATTAATGCAAAATTAGGCCTCAAAGTGGATTAAAATAGTGTAAATGTTAAAGTAATGCAGAAATTGCCTTTAATCACCTTTAAACTTAACCAAAGTTGTGGAGTAAGGCACAGTTTGTTTATTTACTTCCAGGCATGTAAATAGTATAGATAGACATATAGCTATACATATATGTTAAAATAATAAAAGCAAAACAAATAAAACATAATCACCACATTAAAGCCGTCTGTATTTGAGTTGGTCTACAAGTACAAAAAGGATTGGAAAGAAGTGAATACCTATTTAATCTCAACCTTTCAGTGCTATTCATCAATTATATTATGTAAAATAGTAACTACAAAATCAGATTCATTAAGAAGTAGCAACTTTGTCACAGAAATCTCTGTGACAAAATATACAATTTTGTATTTGATAAAAAGTATTTTTTCCAGTTTAAACTGCTTTATACGTGGATGTTCCTTTTACTCCAGCTATTCCACAATTTGACTCCAGAAACGGTAACCCAAAAACGTCTTCAAATGGTGTATACATAAACATTCACTTCTTCCCAATCCGTTTTTATCCACGTAAACCAAATCAAAACCTCAAGGGGGTATGGAAACTTTTTAAAGGTGCTTATAGAAACACAACTGCATTTTTAGCTAAACATCACACCAGGGCCAGCCCAGCATCATACCACTCTTTTTTTATATTTCACAATAACATGTCTTTGTAATTTAAGCAAAGCACACAATGTGATGTTGAGTAGTGCATTAACTAATGTCACAAATATAATGATTTTTTATGGTACTGTATTTTTGGTGTGCTTGTTTTTGTGACTTTGTAGGTGAATTTCCTGTTAGCATAAATGAAGTATCTATCCATCTGTCTTATCCTTACATTATTTGACAATATTTGATTAACCAAATATAATATTTGATAAACCAAATATAAGTAATTGACTATATATTGCAACTGTAAACTCTTTGTTGTGAGCTGCATGTAATACATATTATAATATTATACAACCCTTTAGAATGTGGGTTCCCTTTATTTTTATTCTTATTTTTTAGCTTAAGATTGTTTATAGCTATAGCTGTGTTTTGTACCCTTCATATCTAAAGAAACTGGGGTCAGAAGAGTGAAAATGTTGAACTTCAATTTATTTAAATAGTAAATGTCAGTAAATATGAGCTGCAGCTCTTTTATATCTCGAGGTCATCTTTTCCCCCTCTGCATCAGCAGCACTTTCATTGCTGGACTCAAAAGGTGGAAAACAACTGGTTTACTGCCACCTCTGTTTAGCTCAAGAACTGACAAGTCAAAAACGGTAAATGAAGTGTTTTGTTTTTGAACATCTATCATCTTCCTCAAAACTGGAATTTAATCTTCCATTTATGTAATGATGTAGTTTCTAAATGGTGTAATTCTTTTACAAGACCAATATCAGACTGTTTTCATTTTACAGCAGTAAGTTATGTTTAAGGAGAATTGCAAGGATGAACGTGACAGTGGCAGCTACTGGGAAAAATCAATGTAGGCAGTAGACAGTGAAATTACATCTGATTTCGGTCCTACTGAGAGAAATCATCTCCTGAGGTTCCACACAAAAAATCAGCATCAATAAAGTTGGGTCTGAAAACCACAGGAGAATTTTGAGCACTAATCCAACAGGATTAGGACAGGATTACCACAGACGTGTGAACAATATACAACTCTTATAGCAAAGCTCAGTCAAGCAAAGTGACATTAACGCAATGTGCAAAACTCTATGGTGATCATATGTACACTGGCAACAAGCAAAGTAAAGTAAAGCCAAACAAAGTCTTTAAAACAAACTAGGACACAGGAACATAACACTCACACCTTCTTTTATAACTCTTTTGTTTCTTTAGCCTCAATCATTTCCTTCTTTTTGTAATTACTATTTAGACTGTGGTCAGTTCGCAGAACTTCATCATTAGTTGTTTTTCTTTTTCTTTTTTTTGTTTTGCGCAGTCCTTTAGTTCTATTTTTGTCCCCTTTCCACTCTATGCTTCTCAAATCAGGTCAATTTATATGGCTCAAAATCCCCAGCTTTGCCTCAGAGGGCTTTATAAGACCCTCCAAACAATGTCTGATGAACCCACACATCCATTTTCATTCCTCTGCAGATTTTTTGCTCTATACTGCAACAATCTACTGAATCTGTTTTTATGGACAAGACAGTAATCAGGTAGAGCACATGAAGAAGCAGGCATCAGAAAAGAAACAGAGCTCATTATGCTTAAGCAGCTACACTGATTTAGATGATTTCTACATTAAAACATAGGAGTACATTTAAGAGACATGTGGTAGTATTAAAGAGGAAAATACATTTAAGAAGATGTACCTTTCCAGGTATGACGTCTGTCACAAACATCCACGACCAGATGCATAAACGATGCATCCACATGTAAAGCTGCAGCATGTGGAGCTTATATTGCATTAGCTGCTTGGACAGCTAAGTTCAATTTCACTAGCTATACACAGGCCTGGTTACTGTTAGATATCTAAAATCAAGAAACCACTTAAAAAGAACTTTTTGACACAATGAAGACTAAACGACAAGCAGGTCCAATCTAGAACAAAGGAGAACAAATTTACTAATATTGATCTGTCTGGAAATGGTTGCAAAGTCATTTCTAAGGCTTTTGGGATCCCAGGGAACCACGGTGAGAGCCATTATCCACAAATTGTAACACAGAAAAGTGGTTCATCTTTTCGAATAGAGTCGTCGGATTTAAGAAATAAAATCATAATTTGAAAGAATTTTGTATTCCCTGAATTGCATTTGTCTGAAATTACAATTTGGCTGATGATCTGAGAAAATTAAATGTGACAAAAAGGGGGATCAAGGGCATGTATAAGAGGGCAAATAGTTTTTTCCAGCACCGGATATGTAGATTTGCATTAATGTGGCATCGTAAATGTCCATCTACTCTTTACTTTCCTTCTGCTCTTGTTACTTTCCTTTACTTTCTTTTCTATTGCATCCATTCCTCCATCATTGCAATGCAGTGCAAGGAAGGTGAGTGCTTCCAAACCCCAGAGATATCTTTGAGGGTTCACTGATACAAGTGCTGCTGGTAATACTCCAGCATACACCACAACAACCATGGGTAGATCAGAAACAGATGGCTATGGACAGGGGGCAATTTCACATGATATGGGCTCCATGTGGTTTACACTTAAACGCATATTACATTCACTCCTCCAGAGAGAGATTTTTTCCGTGAGTCCATACATATTTTAACAACTCCTTCACCATCTAACACTTGTTTAAAATTGAACCTGCTGTGGACTGCAGAGGATATCCATGAGTGATCAGTACTTCATCTGCTTTTAAAATAACAGTACATATTGCATAGAAGGTAATCTCAAAGTTTTGTCTGAAGAAAGTTGGAGGCTTTCACAAAATATGTCATGGTGGCTTGCAACAGTAATTATGCTTGTTTCACATTTTGACATGTTTCAACCACATATGACTGAGCAACTCAAAGCAGCATATAACTGTGGGGTGTAAAGAAGATCGCCTTCAATCGAAATCTGACAAGAGTGAGATGCGTTTGTGTGAAGCCCCATTCTGATATACTTAAACAAAATCCACTGCAACCAGCTGTTTTTAAAACTCACCTTTTTAATGAACAGAGTCTGCATGCAAATCGTTTATCCAAAGTATACACATATATGGCTTTTCTCTGATAGAATCAGAGGTTTATTAGAAGACATTAATAATTTGAAAGTATCATGAAGACCAAGGGACACACCAGGTAAGTCAGTGATAAAACTGTGGAGACATTTGGAGCAATGCAAGGTTAAAAAAACATATCTCGACCTTCGAACACCTCAACAAATACTGTTTGATACGCATTCAAAAAAAAAGGGGGTGGCACAACAGCAAAGCTACCAAGACATGGCCATCCACATAAACTGAGAGTCTGACGAGGGGAGCAATAGTCAAAGCAGCATGCAAGGGGCCAACAATAAACTTTGGTAGGAATGAACTCCACAAAAATGGCCTTCATGGAAGAGTGGCAAGAAAAAAGCCTTAGAATGTCTTAGAATGGCCTAAGGACAGTTCAGTTCTAAATTAAACTTAAAATATGTTTGCAAAACCTAAAATGTGCTGTAAAAACTTCAATCTCTACATATATAAATAAACTATTAACATACTCTAAGAGACTTGTAATTAAAAAAAAACTAAGTATCCTTCTCTTTTAGAGTTATGCAGTATTTTATTTTGGTCTTCCACCAAAACACCCCCAAACGTTGTGGTTGTCACATAAAGAAAATGTAAAAATTCAAAAGCGGTGAACAGTTTCGCCATGCCCTGCACATATCAGATGTATAACATTCTCTTGTCCCTGGCTCTAAGCATGTTACGGTGGGAATAGGTGATCACATACATTGACTGTTTGACTCCCATCACCTTGTCAAGATATAATCAACCTTAAGATGGCAGTCAGTCATACTTAAACCTTGAATGTAAGCCATGCATTGCCTATCATAATTGTATTGGGCAGTTTCCAACTATAATAACTGCATAACATTGGTCGGCCAATTTCTTTGTTGCACTGGAGTGTGAAGAGGACAGTGATTCAAAGTGTTTCGACCTGTGGTGGAGTTTAGCACAGCGACACCGACAGAGGATGAGAAATTCAGGAATTCAGTGACTCAGAAGAAACACAAACTTCCAAATGGATTAACACAGTTAATTAAAATATGACTATGATTGGTATTTTACAAGACAAATAATGGTTAATATGGTGGGAACATATAGGTAAGGGGCAATTCCTGAAAGAAGAATTGAATGGTCACTATGAGACTTGGTGCATATATGTGTCGCCAGGTTTGGATCGATGCTGTTCAAATAGAGTTTCTCTGAAAAAGCTAATCCTACGGATTTGTCTTTCTTTCTGCTACAACAACCAAGCTTTCTCTCTTTTCCCGGGACATTCAGAGTCCATTCAGCACCCATTTCTCTTCCTTTCCATCACCAGCTTATAGACACAAATATAGTGTGTCTCTCATCTTGTTCTCTATTCTCCTGGATAATTTCTGTCTTTATGTTTCTGTCTCCTATTCTCCTCAGCCCCATATGTGCTCCGTATCCATTCAAAAGTGTTTTTTTCATCCAGTATAACAAACAGTACCTTTTTTTGCAGTGTGGAATAACAAAGATTGTCACCATGGATACACTTCCATCCCAGGAGCGCTGAGTGGCCCTTTTCCGAGTTCTAAAAGGAGCAATTATCTGATGACATCAAAGACAGGTGACGACATAAAAAAGCAAAGCGAAGGGATTGGTCCAAGCCATTTATCAGTCAGGTGAAGATGGGGTCTGGCTCAACTCATTCAGCTGGGATTGCTGGCTTTAGGCAACAATCTTTCTCATCAAAGGGCCTGAGGCGGTTTTATAAACACAGTGTTTCTGCATGAAATGACCCGGATTTTATGAAATACAATAAGGCAATGTAGGATATTCCTGAAATACAACCCAGGAAGGAAAAGTGTTGGGGCAACTGAAACAACATAATACGTTTGTTGTGGAATTTGAAATGAAACTAAAAAAAAAGCCATTACTTCAGCATTAGAGATTTTCTCCAGAAGTATTATTTCCTCTGACTGTTATCTCTCATGTGAACTGGATCCTTGATTTCAATCTCGTTTTAGTCTCCACCTTTTCTGGGATCCCAAATAGCATGTAGTTCAGACTAACTAAGTTATCTTCTTAAGGCACAGAAAAAGATTGGAAATCATGTTTGAAACTAGACTCCATCGAGAAAAGGAACACTGGACGATGACAAAAGCAACACCACAACATGGTTACTTTTTTTTTTATCACTGATGTTAAGTAATGAAAAATGTATACTGTTACTTGGTCTAATAATTTTAGGACTGAATATATCTATGTAGTGTGATATGAGAGAAATTGAAAGCTAGAATTAAAAAAAAAAAGATAATAATGAAACGGGAGATGTTTGTTCTTCCTTGGATAGGTTTTGAGAATGTCTGTGCAGCATGATTTATTGCAAAACAATTTTAAATGGCCCTGGACCAACATTATTTTGGTCCTGGGCCAAAATAATGTTGGTGCTGATCAGTACATGTCACTGATCTGTGACATGTACTGATCAGTTACATAAAAAAAGCACCTCAGTGCTTTTGCTCTTTTATTACTTTCTATCTTGACAAAAACATATAAAAAATAACTTTCAGAAGATTTTGTATAGATTTGAACAAAGTATCATCTTCACAATATTTTTAACTGTATAATGGTGAAGGACAGTAGTCTTGAACTTATAAGATATTAATAAAAAAAAGCAAACATCCCAAATGTTTCATTACCCCAACATCTACAACCTTTTCTGACTTCAGTCTCTAGTAGGTTACTTAAAAATAAAAAAAATATATATAGTAATAAATCAACAGGAAATTTCCTAGGTTATCAGTTCTCACTGTTTTTTATATTTATCTTCCCATATACAGTCTGTAAAATACTAATAGGTTTTATTTTTAATTAAAATGAAGCATGTCTTGCAGTATGCTCAGTCACTATAGTAGAGCAAAGACTTTTTACAGTACCTTCAATTAATGAGACTCACATGAAACCAGGGGCCCTGGTGCAAATCAACTTTGAAATGTTCTTGACATTTTCACTTGAGCATTAGGAAATTGATTGCACTGTTGCTCTCTTAGGAGCCAGAATGGCCTTTTCAGACTTTTAGCGCTAAGAACTCTAAGAGATAATATCTACTGCTCACACAGCTGTAATCTCATTATAATGAAGGAATATTGATCCTGTTTAGGGTTCCTTCAGGAGGAATGGCTCTCTGCTCACTGCATTGATGAGTTAGCCTAAATCAGAATCATATTAGCTCTTGACTTGGCACAAAATTTCTATTCAGTAATGTAAAGATAAAACATACAACAGGGTGTCCCTTGCCTCTCACCCAATGACTGCCGTAGGTAGACACCAGTCCCAATGCATGTCAAGGATAAGTGGGTGTAGATAATGAATGGTTGGTTCTGTACCTATTCTCATAATCTGGTAGAACTTGCTTTTGACTTCATTAGTTCAGGTGAAGTCAAATATTAAAACACAATCTTACTAATACAAAAAAAGAAAACTCCCCCCGTTTAAATGTATAAGAAATTGATGAATGTAGAAAATCACATCCATTGAACAGGGCAAAGAACTGTTCAGAGAAAACTCATTTTTTTCCAATGTGGATATATGTGCTTGTATTTATCTAACACACAACTCCTGGAAGGTGTTGGAAATCAAAAGCGACATAAAGCAGTTTGATTGTTCTTTGAAAACTGTTTGTAATTCTGCCAGCACCAATGATTAATTTATGAGATAAGAGTGTAACATCCTTAGCTTTGTAACTCACACAGCTGCACCTGCTTGTGGACTATTTTCTTTGACAGCATGCTGTTCAGCCCACTTTGTGTCATCATTTGGAAGACAACACTTGGAGTGTGTCTGACTGATACCCTGTACAAACTATTTTGTTTACAGCAAACTGAGACAATTGGCCTATTTCCATGGATGCTTTCACAATGAATCCTGCATTTCTCCATAGACAGGTAGCTGCTGATACTCTGTCAATATTAAACAATGTATAAGTGAAACCTCATTTTAAAAAAAAACAAAAAAAAACTCTTTATTTGCTGCTTTAGAATAAATCCCTTTGCTTGGCTTCAGTAGGCGGTAAAATCAAACAAGCAGTATGTTTTAGGTTGACAGAACTGCAAAGAAATCTAGTGCCAAGTGAACATTTTCTTTAGAGGCGGTGGCGGTTTTTGATATGGCCGTTGCGGTTTCCTGCCCACAGCGGCGTCTCTTAGCGGCACAGGTACTCAAAAAAAAAAGTTGCAAACAACCTAAACAAGTTTTTTTTTGCTGAATTCAAGTCCAGTACGCACAATACTAGTATTAAAAAAAAAAAAGTCATAATGTTTCAGTTACATTTTAGTTTTTCAAAATAATGCTTATCTATGCAATTTGTGTGTTTAAGGTGAAGTTCAAAGTGTATTCCGGCCACTGCCATTGTCAACCTGCTTACAGATTCACCGTCTATTGAAAGACAAATGCAATGAGGCAGTAACAGCAGTCCAACCTAGAACTGATAACTTGTGATTAAAAAAATGGGGGGGAAGGCAACTTTGGCAGATGCTGGAGATTTTTAAAAGAACATCTCTGTTGCAAGAAGAAGGGTCTCTTACTTCAAACTGCAGAGTGTGATGTATTACTGACTTGTCCAGTGAGCTGTGCAGATGCTTCAAAAAGCAGGATCAGAGCCGTGGAGTAAATCAGGAGGGTTGAGAAGCTCATATTTCACGGGCTGAAAAATGTGCCATACTGCAAGGTCAGAAGTTCACAGGGTTCTGCCAGCCCTGCAATTTCAGCTATGGGCAATAACCGCTTGGGTTATGACATACAGCTTGGTCATAAATGGTGAGGCTAGTAAAGTTTATCACTGTATAACGAGGACTGGCCTGAAGATTGCAAAGGGTATGAATCAGGGAGGAACTCCATGGGGGATGAAGATCAGGTTCACAGATTTCTCAGCTCAGTCCTGTGATGTATGTGTAATGCAACGTTTGTTCCCTCTGGGGTAACTGTTTGAATAATGTTCAGAAATTCTTTCTAATGTATATTTATGTGCATGTGTGCATTTATGTGTTGTTGTTTTTTTTGTCAGGTCTAATTACAATCCCCAAAGTTTCTCAAATGATACAGTTTCATTAAAAACAAAAGCCAAAGTCCCAGTGAGTCAAATGCAAATTAAGTGCCTGGAGACAAAGTTAATAGTCACAGCGTGTGTGTAAGGGAAAACCACATTACATCTGAAGGGGTCCTTTCAGCTTGGTTCAGGCCTCAAGTGTGCGGCTGACAGACTTCAATTCTCAGGGGTTTGGTGTCTCTTTGAGTTTGAGGTTCTGAATCTACACACATGAGCTGCCTGGGGTGATAAACAGACCAACAAAGCTCCTGCTGTGAACTGAAGACATGAAGCCAGGATATATAGACAAAGGTAGTGAGCACTTCAGGCTCACGATGACGGTCAAGATCAGAAATAATGAAGCTAGTATTCAATGTTTTATGAGAAGCTTTGATCCAGCAGAATAAAGGAATTTTCGGATTAACTTGATTTATTCAGAGTGAAAGTTTACATTTTAGCCTAATTTTAACTCCTTTTACAGGAATAATGTTGTCATCCGTAAGCCAGTTTAGTTCAGTCTTATTGTATTTACTTATGATAACAAAATACAGCAAAAAATAGCAACAAAAAAGAACAAACAAAAAAAATCATAGAAAGCTTAAAAAGCTTGTGGCCTTGAATCAGTCAATAAGTGCAAATATAATAACATCAGTAATAACAAAATAATTGGAAAAAGGTGCAGCTGTAAGCAGGCAGGCAGACAGAGAGGAGAGAGAGAGATTAGCTGCGTTTTCATTAATCATAGAACTGTGCAAATTGAAATTACGGAAATAAATTTGCTTAATGGAAACACAGCAATTCTGAAAAAAAATCACATTTTGATAAAAAGTTGTTGCGGTGGGATGAGGTGGTTGCTCAGCTGATTGCTCAACTGCAATGGAAAAAGTTGGATGTTACTACTGGAGAAAACTTTGAGGAAGACAACAGTAAGTAGTCTTCTTTGTGATTAGTAGTTTCTTTTTTTTTTTCAGTGTGCAGCTGGCTCCACCAGAGCTCTCACAGCATTGCACAGTCCATAAAAAGTTGTGTGTCATTCGAATGCGTTGAATCTGTAGGTATTCTGCAAAACAACAGACTACAATTTCCCCAAAACTCTGCATACGTAGTCACTCCCAAGTATAAGGGGCTTTTCAGGTTTGAGGCCTGAGTAAAATGCCAACATCTCCTCTGAGGCTGATAGATGATGAGCTCTGGTGCCATTGCTGAAGTATGAAGTATAGGCTCATGTAACTGCTGACATCTGTCATCGCCATGGTTTTTAATGACTTATTTAATAGAAACACCGCAATTGCAAAATTGTGTTATTCGACATTAGCAGAATACAGACAAAGATTTGCATGCTTTTGTAATGGAAACGCAGCCACAGATGGCAAGAGAGAAGCAGGGAGACAAAATATTTAACAACTTTATTCATCAGTTCATTCATCATATTCAATGACTTCTCAAACTGAGATCCAACCAAAGGTAAATAAACAATAGTTAAAGGAGACTGGTCAAATCTAAAGTTACGCTGGCAGAAACAGAAAACAACTTGCAACTAAAGCAAGGCACTTATAAACACGAAATCAACATGCAAACGCAAGAAAAACTCAAAGCCCAAAGAACCCAGGATCCTAACAGATACATGTTTGTTTTACATACCAATAAAAGTAGTAAGTACATCATAATAACAGTTACTGCTTTTGTAATATTCAAGATAACATTTTTCCAACCCAATTGATAAGTGGAATTTATTGTGAAATTGGTCTTGAAAAATTTGGAAACCCTCTACTGGAATTTGTCTTATAAGTAAGAATATATATTTGTAAAGTTATATAGATAAACATTTTAGGAATCTGGAGTTTTGGATTTAAGGGTTGTGAGAAAATGTGAGAATCTGACTGGATGGCTCTACTAACAAACATTTTTGAAGCATTAAAAGTTTGCAACGAGGTGTAGAAAAAGTCCTTGCCCAAGGCATTTTACAATATAAAAGAAAAAGATTTCAAATAAAATATGACACAAAGTTTAATGACAGTTCCTAGTAATAAGAACACAAACCAATATATATTGGTGTCGTAAAAAAAGATTTGTAGCAAAGAGATTAAAATATATATATCTTAATCTCTTTGCTACCCCAGTCATTGTGTTTCTACTCAAGGTCATATTTTCCCTAATGATAAAGATGACTCACAAGGTTTCAGTAGATTATTTGGATACATTTTTGTGGTACATATTTTTGTTCTCTGATGACAAAATAATAAGCTCTTTGAATTATCTAAATATTTGTTTCTTTCTCTTTGTTTTTGTTCATCCTTTTAGGTTATGTAGTTTTTTATCCTTATGGTTTTGTGTAACACTTATGTGTTAGGCGTGAGGAGAAAAAAAATGTTTTTCTGCATTTTTATTTGTCCAAGTTTACTTTCTTCACAAAGTTTAAAAGAGAGAAAAACAGATTTTTCTTTTACCTCAAGCCCTGAATTGCATCATTTCAGATGAACTATATTAGCACTGATCAAGTACACTAATCCTCTCGCCCTCTGATGTTAATCCTTGACTTGTTCTTGTTTGTATCTGTCTCCTATAAACACATTCACGCTAACATCCCCTGCAATTTCATCTGACTCCTCCTGCTGAGCATTAACCTCAGCGATGACGAAAATATCAATCCATCACTTTCATGTTTTTGCATCTTCCTGTAAATTCAGTGTGAGAAATATGTGACTAAATCTTCATCAAATCAGCATGTTGTGATTACTCTGTGATTTACACAAAGCTTACAAAGGTGCATTGCCATTAGTGACTGTGAACTCCATGGGTTTTTTTTCAGGAGCATCTTATCTCTTCTGCAATCAAACAAACAAACAACTCATGGAAAATTAAAATAACGACTGAAAAAAATATGCTACAGGTAGAAAAAAGTCAGGATATGGACTACGGTTTATTACATCAGAACTTATTCTGCAAATGTGTTCCCATTTCCCCTTTAGCGCATTAACTATTTTTCAGAAAAGCTAAAAGCCACCTTATGCTGACCATAAAATTGTTTTTGCAAAATTGAGGAAGTTATGTCAAGTTTTGCTGTTTTCATGAGCCTTTGCTAACGTAGTACATCAAAATGTCTGCAAAAATATTCCCCATAGGAAGCACAGAATAATGACACCAAAACTAACCTTAGATTGTTTTCATCCTTTCTTATATAAATTTTTTCCTGCAATACTCAAAGACCATATCAGCCAATATCATGTCAGCAACTTAATGCGTCTAGATTTGGTGAAAATGGCTTGCTGATACTAAGCTTCTTTCAATTTTAAAGAAAATGGTCTGAAAAAGAAAATCTATCCAGTTGTGTGACTGAAAATTTCTGGTTGATATCAGCGGTAAGAGCAGAATAAGTAAGCAGGTTTAAGGTAATTGAAAAACAACAGAATCACCAAAAAACCTTTGTTACAGCCAATGTTAAATACTATCTATAAAAATACAACACATTTAAGCAGACTGGGTACGGCAGCAGATTACCACGTCCATTGCCACTGTTGTCAGCTAAGAACAGCACACTGAGCAAACAATTTGCACAGGCTAAAAAATATTGAGCTATGAGAGACTGGAAAAATGTTGGCTTTATGATCTTTGATTTCACCTGCAACATTTACAGTGGGGGAAAAAAGTATTTAGTCAGTCACCAATTGTGCAAGTTCTCCCACTTAAAAAGATGAGAGAGGCCTGGAATTGACATCATAGGTAGACCTCAACTATGAGAGACAAAATGAGAAAAAAAATTCAGATAATCACATTGTCTGAATTTTAAAGAATTTATTTGCAAATAAGGATGGAAAATAAGTATTTGGTCAATAACAAAAGTTCATCTCAGTACTTTGTAATATATCCTTTGTTGGCAATGACAGAGGTCAAATGGTTTCTGGAAGTCTTCACAAGGTTGGCACACAC
>CAEGAE010057741.1:0-32445 GCA_903067095.1 Girardinus metallicus
CAGTTTATTTGTTAACATGTTTGTTTTCACTGGATGCAAAACGCACCGATTAAAATCCAAGCAATAACGTGACTAACATGTCACACATATGGGACAATACTGTGACCAAAAGTCTGCAATATAGTGATGACATTCAGGAATGATCCAATTCTTCTGAACTTCTCTTTCTGTTCTTTGTTCTTGTAATGCTCTGCGTACACTGCAGTAGCTATTATTATTTTATTTAATTATATACATTGATATTTATTTAATTAGCAAATAAATAAAACACAAGAACAAAAAAGCAGGGAGAGCATGTGCATTGCTCATTGATTGTTTTTGTTCAAAGTAGCAGCTGCAATGTCTGCCATAATGGCAGACATTACATTGCTGCCTGGCTTCATGCAGTGGGAGAGAGAGAGTGAGAACAGTCACGGTGAGCGCCTTGTGCTTGGTTCCTTCTTGCTTGTTGCTCTTTGGTCCGTGTTCATAGTTGAGCTTTGTTTACCGGCATTGCCTCAATTGCTATGTTTAATGGTGCAGACAGTGGAGATTTCTGACATGAATGACATGGGCAAACGCCCAGGGCATTATCTTTTTAGATAAGCAGAACAAAGAGTTTGTCTTGCTTTTAATATTGGTTAAATTTATTTCAGCTCTAAGTATTTAATATCTAGGTGTTTTTATGGGAATATAAATCTTCCAGATCAATTTGATTAGCAATTTTGATCATATTTCACATTTCATTGTGCCATGTAGCGCAGGGCGCTAGTCTTGGCACCAAGAATCACTGAAGGAAACAACACAAAAACCTCTGAAGAAGACACAGAGCGCAATTTCTTTCTTCACCAGACTGCAACAAAAATGGGGAGCCATCAGATTTTAGCAGTTGGATGATTTCTCTTTAGTGTTTGTCTGAAGACCACTAGTCATTTCTCCCGCTAACGCTAGGCTAACATGTTTGTTTTGGTTGTATTCACCCAAACTGCCCTGCGCTGTAGTTCACTTCCTGCTTTTGGAGTGGTTTCTGGTCCACTTGGCTTTCACATATGCATTCGAACCGAACCAGAATCACTTCAACCGAATCCAGACCAAGGTTTGTTGGCAGAATAGTGGTCGATTTTGGTCGATTACACTTTCACACCTCCCCAAACGAACCGGACACCCTCTGTCAAAATATTGCAGAAGTAAACAAATTTCCATGAGTGAAATCTATATCAAATGTCAAAATTTGCACAGAAGCATAAAGCTAGGACATGCTGGAGGGACTCTGTTCTGGACTTTCCTCCAGAATCTTTTATCTTTGTGATAAGTGAAAAAGATTTTCTGACTTTCTGACAAAACATGTTGAAAGAAAACTCATTTGAAAGATTCACAGATCTTTGTGTTGCTGTGCTCTCCTGTCAGGAGTAAAGATTTTGTGATCTATTCCTAGACGTCTTTAGAAAGTGGCAGCAGACTCTGAAAGGAGAGATGGTTACAGGAGAGAGGTGGGAGCAAGCACATCTGGTTCTACTCAACATGACTGAGATTCCTCAGAGACGGGGGGAGCCGGAGTGAGCTGGTCTCCTACACCACCGCCTGTCCGTCCCAAAGGACTTCGGATCAGAAACAGAAATCCAAGACGTAGAAAATCTGATGCAACCAAAGGGTGTGGAAACATTTCAGACTCTGGTCTTCAATCACACCCACTTCAGTCAATACTAATGTTCTTTTCCACGTTTCAAAGTGGAAAATACTTTCATGATCCTTCCAGCTCCTTCCTGGCAAGTCTGCAGTTAAACATCAGATTTTTAGGACAATCCAAGAATTCCCAGACAAGACTAAAAACAACCCGGAGACTGAATTTATTAAACCTGCTACTAAAGTTCAAACAGATCCAGGTTGAATCCACTGGAGTTGCACCAAATCATCTTAAACAACTGGCCGCTGGTGTTTTTTTTCCCGTTCTAGTAAAGATTTTTGGTCTTTACTATCAGATTTAACCGAGCTAAGAGGTAAACCAGCACCAGCGTTTCACTGGGAAACAATCATTTGCACCAACATCATGATCATTAGTAGTTTGATTTACTCAAGTTTCCAGCAATTTCTGTTGCATCTTAATGTTCTCTGGTTAAAAAGGCCAAACAACAAATGATCCATCTAACACGACAGAAGAAGTACGTTGGGATCAATGGAAAGTAATGAGCTTAACAACCAAAAGAAATCTCTAAAAATACACCAAAGACGACTGACGTCTATCTAAACCACGGATGACCTGCCTGACCCTTGGACTGATAGCCAATCAGGGAGGAAAGTGAGCGAAACACAGAGGGGAATCCAAAATACAGAAGACTAAACAACTACCACAGCGCACCAGAAGCTCTGGTGGACATTAGAGATGTCTTTGTATCATTTTGTTTGTTAAAAATACTAATCAAACTCTTGGAATTGCTTCTTCCCAGTCGGCCATGTTTGTTTACCTCAACTCACGTTTGAGATTTTGAAAAATTTCCCATTGGACGTGAATGTTGATGAGTGAAATCGATTCATGTGCGACGAGCTAATCCTGCTGTGTAACTCGACACCACACTGTACAACCAAACCTGTTGTAGCTAAGATTTTCATTGTCATTTGTGTGGTCTCTCAGGTTTTGAAAATTGTCAGATAATTTACCAACCTTGTTGTGTGAACCAAACAAACATATTTGGGAATTTTTTGTTTTTATAAGTTATCTTTAGGAATTTATTATAAAATCACAGAATCACAGGTGGATAATTTACAGTGTCCCACTGTTCAGGACAGGATATCTTACTTTAGCCATGACGCTGTTTTTTTCCCCATACATAGGATAAGCAAAACTCTGAAAAACTTATATTAGGTAGGTGATGCCATCAGTTTCAAGCATCCAGCATCCCGAAGTGAGATCATTTTCACCAGCGCAGACTGAGTGTTTGCATAGTTGCATAGGACATTTGATAAGAATACATTAGTGGATAAAACACCTTTATGTCAATTCAGTTATCATTTTTCACACTAGTCCAGATGAAAATGTTGGACCTTCTGGATGACAAGTGGCTGAGCTGATACAGTCATACTAAAGATGACCATAAATGTCTAAAAAGAAGATTTATGGACACGGTGACCAGAGAACATTGAGGAATATAGAAAATATGTTACTTCAGAGTTAATGACCTGCTTCTGTTTGATTTGTGTTAATCAGAGAGATTTATTTTTTAGTTCAAAACAGCCTCTCACACCAAGGCCACCTCCACAGAAACTAATCGCTCATGCAGAAGGCCTTTAAAAGAAATAATATTCCAAACACACAATCTAATCAGAAAAGAACAGCAACCTCTGAAAGCTGCAGCAGTGGAAATCTTAACTTGTCTCTCTGTGTGCCAGAGAAAATGAAATGCCAAGCCTGGCTAAGGACATAATGAAAAAGCTATTATCAGCATAAGCTTTCATCAGCACAGCATTCAGCCGTGTTCAATACGAACTGATTCTCTCATCTCGTGCCGTTCCAATCTGAACGCTGGGATATAATAAAGGAGGTGAGATAAGAACGAAAGATCACTTTTTTCCAGCTGAAGACATGCATCAGCACATTTACTGATGAGCCGGAGCTTTCACAAACAGACGCTCTTGGAAAGGCCAAGACAATCAACGCATCGTAGTTCTTTAATTCACGAAGCAACTCTATGCATTTGAAAATCTAGATTTGCTTCCACTTTTTGTCCCGCTTCTCATTTTCCTTCCTTTATTTTGCATCTAATTATTGGCATTCTCTTCAACTCTCCATCCATCAGCCAGGTCCAGAACTACAGTCTGAATTCAAATGTAGCCTCCTCATACAATATTCACAGCTACTCTGAATAAGGCATATTACGATGCAATATTCGGACTATATTCAGGGTGAATTAGGCTCTAATGAAGACGGGCTGATGTCTATGAAGGAGGCATCAATTTGTATAGAAAATGTCAGAAAACCAAACCAAAATGGTGCAGAAATGTTTAAATATTGGCTATTTAAACACTTTCTGTTCTGGCAAAGACTCCTGAAGGTTTTGGCCAAGCAGTTACCTTCAGTTACAGTTTTATGAATCCCATTAATTTAAATGGTTCTACTTAGAGTCTCAAACCTTTTGATGCAGATTGATTCAGGTAAATGTTCTGTGCTGCTTATATTAGATCTGATATCAGCTTTTGACCTATTGACAATCAGACAGCTGGGCTGGTATTCCAGATTCTGCTTTTAAATAACAGTTTGGTCTACTTTAATTCAACTCCAGTCCGTTATAGTCTGATTCGTTACGGGAGGTGTGAATGTGTAATTGGACCAAAAAAAAAAAATCAAACTGTGGTTCGCCTACAAACCTTGGTCTGATTTGCTTGAAGTGAACTCTGGTTCGGTTCGAATTGATGTGAATTACAAGTGAACTGGAGACTGCTCCAAGAGCACGAAGTGGACTACAGCGCAGGGCAGTCTGGGTAAATACAACTAAAACAAACGTATTAGTCTAGCACTAGCAGGAGAAATATCTTGTGGTTTTTAGCCAAAGACTAAGGAGAAATCCTCCAACCACTAAATTCTGACGCCTCCATCTTGTTTCCATCTGGTGAAGAAGGAAGTTGCGCTCAGGGTCTTCAGAGTTTTTGTGCCGTTTCCTTCAGTGGTTCTTGGTGCGGCGCCCCCACAGGCCAGGAGGGGAACAGGTTGCTTAAAGGGTTTGGTTGGTTTGACTCAGAGCAGAGAGAGAACCACAGCAGCTGGAAACAGAAGAATCGAACCAAATGTATTGGACTTGGTTCGAATAGTGGCTACTGGAGTTGAATTTTGGCGACAGAGGTCATGCCCCTCAGTGTCTCTGACCTATGAACTTCTGGTACTTCTAGGAACTCCAGGTAGGTTGCAGTAACTGCATATCACTGGAAGATGACAGGTTCCTGGTAGCTTCATGCTTGATTCTCCTCAACTACTTGGAAGATAGTTTGTAATTTTTTTCTCAACACGTTTCTTGCGACTCTTTTTATAACAAATTGTTTGATGGTTCTGTGATCAATCCCCTCTGAGACATTTTGCTATTTTTTCACTTTGTAGTGATAGTTAATTCTACTTTTGATCTATTTTGTCTAAAATGGACCACTTTGTACTTTATATTTCTCTGGAATTGTTTTTCCTTTTTCATGTGTCTAACTTTAGCTCTCCAAACATACCTCCACAAACACTCAGATGCTTCCAGCGGCACAAATCTGTTTAGTTTCCACATCACTACAGGCCCGGATTGTCTCCACGGCCGGATCAGAGCATGCCAACAGAGCCAGATCCAACATTCTCATTCGGAGGGTTAAACAAACGTCTGCAGCTCCATTCGATTTTATCTCCTCTTTATCGTTTCCAACCTTCCACCTTCTCATTCCATCCTCTCCATTGGCTTTCATGGAGAATTTGATTGTTTTTACTGGAACCAAAAACTCTCTGGAAGTTCAAAACCTTCAGAATTAAATAATATTACAAATATAGATACTGCCATCCCCACATAATTTACCAAACAAACATATTTGGGAATTTAATGTTTTTATAATTTATTATAAAATGACAGAATCACAGGTGGATTATTTACAGTGTCCCACTGCGTCAGGACAGGGTATCTTACTTTAGCCAAGATGTTGTTTTTTTCCCTCACACATAGTTTTAAGAAAAACATCTGATTTTCCTCCGATCAGCTCGTCTCTTTCTGCTCTGTGAAAAGATGATCATTTCCCCTCCTGATGATTCTTCCGGTGAAGCAGGGAGTCGCACAGACCCAGAGCAGAACCCCAGTGGGTTCTGACCCGCATTCCTTCGGCCTCATAAACAACCTGATTAGCTGCGTCTGTCCTGTGATCTGGTGACACGGAGCGCCGGCGGTCGGCTCTGCCAGCGGAGGAGGAGACCAAATGCTGTTTGGTGTTTGGGAAACGGGTCGAGAGGAAGTTGGGTTTTCCAACTTGTGCTTATTTTTCGTGATGTTTTGCAGCTGAGATTGAGCCGCAGGACAGTGTGGGAATTTAGTATTTCTACATGCCTGAAATCCAGAGGGAACCCGGCGCTCCACTGCTGCAGCTTCCTGCTCTAATTGTTAAAGCTGCCACACAAACAAGCCTCTGCGCACGCTCGCATTTACTTAATCATTCACACGTTTTTCAGTGTTTTGCTTAAGGGGAACATATGCAGATGATTGTAGCGTTTCCACAGAACAACACTGCAAAAACACAATCATACCAATTATTTTATTTAAATTTTAATAAATTGTAATTTAAATTTGTTACAAATTCTTTGAGAGAAAATCTCAAAGTGAAACTGTGTGTGTCTAGCTAGCTTAACAGCTAGCTTAAATATCTTAGTACACTTGAATTTAAATAAACCTAACTCATAAGCACATTTTCAGCAAGATATAGGAGCTTGTTTTAAGTAAATCATTTCTTGATATTGATGAAAAAGTAACAGTTCTATTGACAGAGGATTTAACTTACAACGAGGGGAAATTATCTTGTAAGTAAATTTATCTGCTGATAAATTTACTTAATCAACATTAAGGAATTGTTTACTGAAAACAAGCTCCTCTATTTAGCTGAAAAGTTACTTAGTAAGTTAGTTTTGAGTTATTTCAGATGTAATAAGATATTTACTCTAGAAATGAGACTAAAACTACTTGGTAAGATTTTGCGTTTTTGCAGTGAAGCGCCGTTTTTATGCGGCGTTGTTTGTGTTTTCAGAAGCAGATCTGCCTCTGCTTTCTGAGCAAACATGCAGCTCTGGGTGTTGATGCTGCAGCCGCTGTTTGGATTGTCTTCTTGGCACATGCCTCCTGACCCGTGGTGTGTGTTTGTGTGTGAAACAGAGGGTGTGTGTTTTTTCCTGGCATCGGGGTCAGACGGCGTGCGGGTCTGGACCTGCTGAGTGAGTCTGTCCTCCGTCTGCCTGAAAGCTGAAGGGAAACTGCTGTCCACTCCTTCAACGTTACACTTTGAAAGTCATTTTCCGTCCAAATTAATTACATTATTAAAACAAGAATAGGGATGGTTGTAATAAATTCTTTATTTCATTTGTAGCAGAAACTTAAATTAACAAAAGTCCGGAGAGAAACTAATAATCATATTTAAAATAATCAACAAATTTTAACAGGAGTGTTATAGGGAGGCGGTCTAGCCACAAGCAATAATTAAAAACTGTTGGTTTCCATGGTGACCTCATTAGAATAAATACCTTCAATACCTTTTGCAAGACGGAAACTAAATTATCTTAGCTACTTCGTAAAATGGGAAAGACAAGAGAGCATGAAGTCCAAGGAAAGTAAAGTCTGGAAATGATCTCAAGAAAATAACATTACAAACTTTTTAGATTTTTTTTTTTTCGTACTGAGGTTCCAGGCGGAACCTTCGTAATATGTTCCTGGTACGTCCATAAATCTGACCCCCGTTTGTCAATTGCTCCATCCATCCAATCAGGCGTCCATCCAACCAATCAACTACCCATTTGTTCATCCAGTCATCCATTCGTTTATCTGTCCGTTCATCCATTTACTGGTCCGTCCATCAGTCCAGAACTTTTGTATTTATTCTTTCCCCTGAGCCGGAATGGGTCGATGGTTCTGGAAGTTTGACCATGTAGAAGCAGGAAATCTGTGGGAACCTCCATTGTGTCCAGATCGGATCGACTCCGGTCCAAACACTAATAAACCCGTCAGCTCCTCTCAGCTGGGCTTCACTGGGTCCAAATCCTTTCAGAATAAAATCCTCCTGATCATTAACCGGATCCCTTAATCCCAGCCGAAGCCGTATCGGCTGCCAGGACCGTTCCCAGGTACTTTGAGTTGATGGAAGGGAAAACCGGCGGACTGATGCGCTGCCATCTGGATGTTTGGATCAGAACATATGGCCGGCCCGGCTCTGCCATCCAGAAGCATATGGCTGCCTGAGATAGAGCGGAGACAGAGCGGGCGGTTCTGCTGGGCAGCATCGAGGGCCTCCGGATCGTTAGAAGTGCTGCCAAACAAACTTCACAACACACACACACACACGCTTGTGGCGGCGTGCGCGACACTGATTCTTGTCCTCCATGAGCGAATAAAGCTACCTGTAAACTGGGGCTTATTCAGCATTATTTCTCTTTCTCCTCGCTGTGTCTAATTTGCAAATAGATGTTCTCGTTTTAAAAGCCTTCGCTCCGCTGTTGAGCATGTTATCGTTAGTGGAGGAAACGCAGCGACTCTGCTCCGGTTTCAAATTAAAATGCCTTCAGTGGAATGTGTTTCCTGATGAAAGGCCGTGTTTGGAGCGGGCGCCGCTCCAGCTCTCCTCCATTCTTTCCTCCATTCTTTCTCTGCTCCCGGATAATACGAGATTTCTGGCCGTTTGTTTGAATTAATTATGAGAAATAATTATGTTTTACATTTGTGGGTATGAGCCTGGTTTCGTTGTGACACAAAGGCGTCTCTGTAGCTGGGAGCTGGATTCATGATCACACTGGCACCTCCAGAGGTTTGGCTGGACCCGGATGTTCAGACGGTTCTGATGAAGGAAAACCAACAGACTAACGGGTCCCTTTAAGTTCCACACATCCAGTTATTCATCCAACCATCCATCCATTCAATTGTTCATCTGTCCATCCATCCATTTATCACAATCCTTTGTCCATCCATCCGTTCGTCCGTCCATCCTTCCGACCGTTCGTCCAACCATCCGACCGTTCGTCCGTCCATCCGACCGTTCGTCCGTCCATCCGACCGTTCGTCCATCCATCTGTCCAATCATTCTTCCGTCCAGTCTTGCTAATATTCCCTTTCTGTCCTGCTAGCTGTAAATATTAGCTTGGATCTGACAGATCAATGCTAGGTTGTGTACTATTGTACACAACCTTTGTTGTGTACAATAGTACACAACAAAGGTTGTGTACTATTGTGAATTTTAAGAAAAATAACGGCTGTTTTTCCATCTTTTTGCTAAACTTCAACTGAAGATCTTTTCATGGTTCGAACATCTGGAGTCTGATATTTTAAGTCGTTCTTTGCTTCTTTGAAACTTAGCTGAAGCTCCGTCAGATTGTTTGAAGATCACCTGTGGGTCTTAATCCAACAGTCCTGCCTCAGATTCTCAGTGTGGGCTTTGACTATGCCATTCTAACCCCTGAATCTGCTTTGATCTGAAGCAGGGGTGTCCAGATCTTTTGTGGCCCCCAACTGCAGTTCAACAGTGATGCAAACCTCTTACCTCCTAACAGATATGTTTGTGTCTCTTTCAGGAGATCGAGGTCATCCAAGGTCGCTCACTTTGATCAGGTAAGGATGCTTTTATTTTGAAATCGGATCATCGGTCTTTGTGGACTCTTAGTTTTTCCTTTTCACCCTGATGGCTGCGTTGACGTTTTGACAGTCAGCATAGCTGCTTTCTTCAGCTGAATATTTGTGTTTTCTTGTGATGATTCAAGGTCAAAGGTTAATTTCAGGCTCCAGGTTGTTTCTTTAACACTCCTCACAGAGACAAAATCATTACTGAAACAGCACACAGTTTCTTTGTTGGTTTTTATCTTTTACTTTTGTCACCTCAGGGTGTTTTATTGTGACTTTATGTGATAGAGCAGCAGAAAGCGGCGCACAATCGTGACGTGGAAAGAAAACGATGCTGCAATTCTTTACAAATAAAATCTGAAAAACACATTTTCATTCACCTCATTTAATTCAAACCTTTTAAAAGTTCCAGATTTAGTGAGGAATCATAAAGACAAGAAGAAGAACTGGATTATAATTAGCACTCAGAGTGATTTTTATCGTAGCCCCACAAACACAAACGCTGCTTTTGAATATATATCTTTTGGACACGTGTTGCATAAAAAGTGATTTTTATCAATAAACTGCTCTCAGCAACACCATTTAATCTTATTTTGAAAATAATTGATATTTATTGGTACTTTAACTGAACAAACAGTGGAGAAAATAGTGAAAATAATAATTCTGACCCTCATTAACTGGAATTTATTGTGACAACGAAAAATCTAAATTCTTATTACGATGATAAATTTATCACGATAAAGGATAAATGATGCAATAAATAACCACTTCTAATAATAATAGACTAAAAGCGCACCGTCCCCACAGCAACACACGGTGGTGGCAGCATCATGTTGGTCAGAGTCCAAATAGTCCTAGTCAGGCTGCAGAAGACTTGAAACTGGGGTGAAGGTTCATGTCCTAGTCAAAGCCTAGATCTAAATTTATTTTGAAATCTGTTGCCAGGCTGCGACCTGATTAACACAGATGTTCTCCATCAGACTGAATTTCCTCTGTTTTGCGGGTAAGAATAAGCAGAAATCAGACTTTTCCCGGTTTTAACGCCAACAGAAATTATTTCAGTTTTTTTCCTCCAGTTTTCTGTGTAGGTTTAAATTTTAGACCAGTGGAGTCATTTATCAGCACTTCCAGTTCAGATAAGGAGCCAGAGGCATCAGAAACCCTTGCTGGACCAGAATCAGCCCTCCCAGTGTGACCAGTCGATTTAAATGGCCGTCACATCTGAATGTGTGGATTTCTATGATCCGCTCGCGCGCTGCCAGCTCGCATTAAAGCGTGAGGCCTCTGTGTGAGACTTTCCTCCCTCCGTCGCCCGTCATGGCCGCCGTTTCCAACACAACTGCTACTCAAACCTTTCTTCAGGACACACCTTTGTTTTCTGTCTAATTCAATTTCATCATTTTCATTTCAAGTCTGGAATAGAGGCAGATTCCTGGGTTCTGTTGGCTCTTTGCTTTATGAATAAGCTGGCAGCTTGTGTTTATTACCTGGACAAAAACTACAAAAGTTATCTTATCGATGCACCGATCCGCTTTAATCCGCCTCCAGTCCGTTTCCCTAGAAAGTCCGGTTCGTTTGTGGAGGTGTGAATGCACAGAAATCCAAAGTCTGGTCCGCCGACAAACCTCGATCTCGGTTTGTTTGAAGTGAATCCCAATACACCAAGTGGACCGGAGACCGCTCCAAGAGCAGGATGTGGACCACAGCGCAGGGCATTCTGGGTAAAAACAGCCAAAACAAACATGCTAGCCTAGTGCTAGCAGGAGAAACAACTTGTTTTTATGAACCTATTTTTCTGCTTGGCGGCTGATGAGTAAATCTAGAAAGAGCCAGATGGCGATCATGTCTGGTAACTTCAGTGATGACTCCGCCCACCAGGGGGAAGACGACCCAACCCGAGTCGACCAGACCCGAGCAGGTTCTGATAAAAACAACCTTTAGATGACCTTGGAAATACGAACTTTTAACCTCTTTAACTGAATTTGATTATAAGTGAGGATGTTAGCAGTTCATAATTCATCCAGGTCTTTAAGACTTTCCTGTAACTTATAGAAACGCCTAATTGCTAGAATTCATTCAACTATTTCCTGGTCTGGAAGTGCTGTTTTGAGCTTTGACTAGGCCATTCTGGAAGCTAAACGTTAAACCAGTTTGAATGTGTTTGGGATCAAACGCATGTTTTCCATCTGAGCCCAACTGTTGATTTCAGTTCATCTATTTGGAGGTTGAGTCCTTTTTTATTATTCCGTCTGCTTTTTACAACACACCAGCAAACCCTCAGCATCATGCTGCCACTGCCGTGCTCGACAGTCAGGGCAGTGTTGAGTTGTGTGAGATCTTCCTCTTATCAGCATTCAGTCGAAACTACAAGAGAAAAGCTAAAGTATCAGAAACTGGAGAAAGTTTTAATGAAGCTGTTCCGTCAGTCGGGTCAGAGTTCTGGTCTGCATGTGTGGGTCCAGCTGACTGTTGTGTTTGGCCAAAACCCAGTGTTTTTATCGGCCTCCGAGCTGGACCGGCGTCAGCTGGACCGGAGTCAGGACTCGGTGTGTGTCCATCTTCTTCACCGCTTGTAATTTATGACCTTACCCGTGAAAAGAGACAAAGAATTAAAGATGGAGGGAGAAAACTGGGATGATGGAAAAAGTCTGGATGGTTTAAATGTGCAGAGAATGAAAAGAGAAGAAAGGCGAAGGCGTGACAGACTTGGAAGGCGAAGTTGATGACTTGGAGCGAAGTTTTATCAGCTGCCAACTGCTGCTGCTGGGGTGTGTGTGTGTGTGTGTGGTATGAGCGAATGGTTTCAGGCTTGTCGTCAGTGTTTTACTGGGTTCAGTCTGGATGGATGAACGCTCGTGTGCTTTTCTCCATTTTCTTTCCTGCGGGCCTTTCTTTGGTTGCGAACCAGAGGGGCAGCGGAGCTGGCCAGACGTCTGTTTTCTATCAGCGCTGTTGCTAAATCTTAATGTTCTCCATTTTAGAGCTGAGCAGAAAACAAAGCTGCTGCTTTTAAGGATTTGGATCCGTGTTCTTCTGCTTTCAGGCTCCGTTTAGTTTGGATCCGATTCTAACAGAGAATTTGTGTTTTGGAGCTGAATTGTGGTGTGGATGAGAAACGATTGGTGGCTTCTAAGAGTTGTTACAAAGAAAAGTCTGAAAAGTGTGGCATGCGCTAATTAATCAGTTAACTCTGGCCTTTTTTTTCTAAACATTTTGTCATGAAATAATCAAAAGTACTTTCGGCTAAAGGAGCTAAAATACAGGAAATAAAGTAGTCTGATTAGATTTTTTTGTAGTATAGGATCTGATTTATTTTCGATCCAAACCTTAAAAAGTATTTTGCACGTTTGCTAAATGTAACCAGTTACCAGAGTTTGGTACTAACTAGTTACATTTACTCAATTACATTTACCTTAGTAACTTTTTTTTACTACATTGCACCTTTTATTTGTACTTGAGTTATTTTATTATGAAGTATTTTTACTCTTACTAGAGTAAAATTTCTGGATTTTCTGCCCACTGGATGAAAAACAAACATGTTTCAACCAAAACTTCACCAGACAGACTCACACCTGCAGTTTCTGTTAAAGTTTCAAGTTTTTTCTTGAAAGAAACTGATTTGAAAACATTTTCTTTTGTCTGTTAATGTTTTTTATTATGTAAATTGTTGTTTGGTCCAAAATTAATGCTCAACTTTATAATTTGGTCCATCTAATGTAAGTTTTAAGTATTAAATGATTGATAATTTGATCAGTTACTCAGTACTTCAGTAAAATCTTTGGGTTCTCCACCCACCTCTGCTAGTTACTACCCAATGCTTTCTGTTATTTAGCATATTTGTTTTTCTGCTTCCCTCAGTTGATGATAAATTTGTGTGAAAATGTGCAGAAAACCCAGTTCAGAGGAGACGTGTTTTCTGTTTGTCCTTCACTCCTGTTTAGCTCATCTCTGCGCTTCTGCCTTTCATCAATCAGCCATAATGAGAACCTAAAGAGCCCTTAATAGCTGTATTAATAATAATCACGGCTCGCGTGTCATTTTTAGCTGCAGGAGAATCACAAACACCCAGCAGCTGTGTCTTTTCTTCCATCTGGCGCCCGCCCCGAGACGCCCCTCTATTGTTGGTCCGAAGCAGCACTTTGATGTTTCCCAGCAGGAGTTGACTGTTGGTCCTTTGATTGCTTTTTCCCTCCTGAAGATGGCTGAGTCAGGGGTGCCTGCGGCTCACTGCTGCTAAACAGCAGACTGAGAAGGTTTCAGTGGAAAGTGAGGAAGAGGAAGAAGGAGGCAGACTTGGAAAGGGTGTTAGGGGTCAGGAGCTGCTGCTGCCTCTCCAGCTAACATCCCGGGTGAGAGGCGGGGTCACCTGGACAGGTGGCCAGTCTGTCGCAGGGCAACACAGAGACAGACAGGACACTCAACCATGCACACACTCACTCACACCAAGGGAGAATTTGGAGAGGCCAATTAACCTGACAGTCATGTTTTTGGACTGTGGGAGGAAGCCGGAGAACCCGGAGAGAACCCACCATGCACAGGGAGAACATGCAGACTCCATGCTGCAAGGCAACAGCTCTACCAACTGCGCCACTGTGCAGCCTGAAGTCAGTCTTTCTACGTTTAAAGATGTCCGGTAGGCATCGTTCGGTTAGGAACCAAAATGGCAACTTTAGTTACATTTTCAGCTGGTGTGGTTCGAATTTATATTTCACTAATTGAAAAATCTGTTCCTCTCCTCACCTGCGGGGGCGCTGCACCAAGAACTACTAAAGAAATCAACACAAAACATCTAAATAAGAGACTGAGAGCAACTTCCTTCTTCTCAAAATGTAAGGAGAAATGGAGTGGTGTCAGATTTTAGTGGTTAAAGGATTTGTTTTATTGATATACATGACTGGTTTGTACATCGCCTATCTGCCGCTAACGCTAGCGACGCTCCGCAGGCGCCATTACGACGCACTCATTCTGTTCCAAAGTGGGAATCCGTCACAGCAATGGTCATAGCACGTTATTTCTTACTCGATTTCTATAAAATATGGCCTAAATTAAAGTTGAGAAAAATTTTAAATATATTTTCTCCCTGGATGTAAATAAATCTGTAAACAGTTTGGTTTCTGTCAAGATGCAAGAGAGGACTAAGCAAATTCCTCATTTATTTTGCTCAATAATTGAATTTTACATAATTGGCGCTGCTAAAATTAGCTTAAAATTTATACTTTATGAAATATTTCTTCCCTTTTGATTTTATGTTATGAATATCGCCAGGTTCTACAAACAAACGCGGATCCAGCGTGCTTGACGTCATGTTGCATGGGGTTCATAGATAACTTCCTGCTTTTGGAGCGGTCTCTGATCCGCTTGCATTCACACTGCATTCAAACCAAACCAGAGTTCACTTCAACTGAATCAACACAGAGGTTTTTAGGTGGGTCAGAGTTCGCTTTTGGGTTCCATTGCTCGTTCACACCTCCCCAAACGACCTGGAGTTGGATGAAAGCGGACTGAACAGGGCTAACGCTGTAATGGACGACCGCAGAGACGCTGTGCAGCTCTGATGGCTTTAGCAGCTTCCTCTCCGCTTTTCATTCTTTCATTCCTCTCTCTGTGAGCGAGGGAGTCGGCCTGCAGCAACAGGTTCAGATTTAATGCCTTTCACATATGACGACGAGCCCAAATGAGTCATGCTGCAAGTGAAACGTATGTTGTTGTTTTTTCAAAATTAAATCAGCAAATCTGTGTTCAGCACAAAGTTTTATTAGTCATAAACAAACTGAAGCATTTTTTCCACCCAAGCCTCAGACTATTATGCTGAATTTCTGCCTGGAAATTGAATCGTTCAGCCAAACTAAATGGCTTCTAGTCCCAGTGGGTAAAACGCACTCAGAGAATTTTAAATAGAAGTTTAACCGTCTAAAACCTCAAAGCTGGAGGTTAAAATAAAAATACCTAAATTAAAGCCTTAAGTAATGAGGCAAAGATGCATATTGCAGAAGTTCAGATAAGAAATGACATGGCAGTTAGAAAGCCGATCAATGTAGGATAACGTTCACCCAGAATGGAAGTGGTGACAGCAAAATGGAGAGAAATCTGTTTGCCTGCAAGGAAAGAACACCTTTCAAAAGTTTACATTAGAAAAACATAAAGATAACTAGAAAATTTAAACAAATCAAACAAATTTGCACAGTTTGTCTCAAATTACAGTGGCAACTTTTGAGCATTTTATGTGTAAATACATTATATATATATATGTGTATATATAATGTTTTTTCCTTTAAATGGTTTGAAATAAAGCAATAAAAAAAAAATATTTGGTTAGATTTTGTCTTTTTGCAGTGTAGAGTTGATGTTTAAGTATCGTCAATAATAACACATAATTACATAGTCATATTTTCAAATTTCCTGTAACTTTTACTACGGTGTATTTTTTACTTTTACTTGAGTGTCTTTATTGTGACGTATCTCTACTCTAAAATTTTCTTCCCACTAAATGAAAAACAAAAATGTTTTAACCTAAAACTCACCAGACTCAGCAACACACCTGCAGTTTCTGCTAAAGTTTCTGAAGTTCTTTATTTATCTTTTGCCTGATTTTGTTATTTTTTTGTTACTTATAAAAGTTATCGTCATTTTGGTTCTTGAAATACCAAAATTTCCACTATTTTTTTATATTTTGCTCCATCTGATGATCCAATTTTTAAATATGAAATGACTGATAATGTGATCAGTTACTCAGACTTTGATTTACCAGATACTTTTTTACTTTTGAGTCTTGGATGGCTCCTTTTTACTTTTACTTGAGTATAATTGTTGCAGCTAACCTCTGCAGAGGACTTCCTGTTTGTGCGTTCAGCTTCTCGTTGGGATAAATGGCCGACAGCAACCAGAGGATCGAATTATTCTGTCAACATTACATTCCCTCAGATATGAATTTCTGCCGGTTCGTCTCCCATTCTCCTCCCAGCTCCAGCGATAATAAAACTTTCTAACATTTGCCACAGGCTGGATTTTTAATCTCGCGGATCGTTTTGATCTCCAGAATCATTCACTGTCATCGTTTTTGAATTAAAGCCGTCTTGAATCTCTGCAGCTCTGCCTTTATTCACAGGATTGTGCAGCTATAAACAATCACTTTTACACATATTCGCCCCTCTGGGTTCTGTTAGTCAGAGTGTTTGTCAGCTTGTGAAAGTCTTAAAATGTCTTTAACGGCGGCGTGCGGGCTGGATTCCTCTCCAGCTCGGCATTTTGCTTATAAATGAGGTTTTACTTGCCTTGTTAGAGCAGCAGCCAGATTTAAAATGATTTAGAGACAAACGGAAGAGACAAAATCCTGAGAGGACGAGATGAAGACCACAACGTCCGTCCATTTGACTATTTATTCATCTAGATTTCCATCCATTCCCATTATATTACTTTAAAATGATTTCAAACAACAATATTATTGTTTATCACAATAACTTCTGGGAAAATTTATCGTCCGGTAAAATGAATTATCATGACCGGCCTATCAAGAATCTCTTCCTGTTGTTGCAGCTTTTTCCATCCACTCAACTTTCCATGAATATCCTTAGAAACTGCCCTCCAATAGCTGCTATCTACATGTTTGTAATAATCATATTTATCATTGGTTCCATTAAATAAACTACAAACCATCAGTAATACGATTTTAAACGGATCAACTCGTTCCCTCCTGTGTATTTGCTGCGGCTGTTTCATTTTGGGAGTTGCTTTTTGTTCTCCTGCAGAATGAAATGTTGTTTCTGCGGCGTTCGGTCGGCGCCTGGAGCCGAGCGCCCAGCCGTGCAGAAAAGACGGCAGCGACTCCGAGCGCGGTCGCACCAAATGTGATGAATAGTTTGAGTCGCCGGAGACGCTTTGTTGCTCGCAAATCATGATTGGATTTTCAAAAAGGGATGCTAACAGACTCTTATTATCAGCAGCCAGCGGAGGAACGTGTGTGTGTGTGTGTGTGACCTGAATGCTGTTTTCTCTGCCCTCTCACTCGTCCCTCAGGAATAAATTGTGGGATAAAGTAGATGGACTTCATTTGCTCTCTCTGGATGTGGAGTAAGTGCGGAGGAGATGATGAGCTTTTTGTTCCCCTCGCCGGCGCTCCGAGGATCTGGGCTCATCTGAGGTTTCATGGCCTCCATTAGAGATGAGCGGCGTGTCGCCGGCTGCAGATCGGCTTAAATCGCCTCTTTAAACTTCGTGGCTTGGGATAAAAACCTTTCAGTGGAAGTTTTGGCTCCAACTGGTTTAGAGTTGGACCTCAAATTTAACTCCTAGGTTAGAAAATAACGGTAGATGGTAGATTTCCTTTTATTCGCCAAGTTATTTGTGCAAAATTAGCATAATCACTGATTTCATTCATTTTTATTTTTTATTTTTTGTAGATCTCATTTAAAATATTGGAAAACAAAATCAGGTTGTGAAGATGGCACGCTCCTGCAGCTAATCCAGGACTGCCGGCTGTAATTTACAATAAATCACATTCAGACATCATTTTTCTTTGTGCTGATTGGTTGGAACTCTAAGATCAGCCGTAAGGAACACTGCAGATGTTAGCGCAAACACATTTTTAGCTATATTTGGTGTTTGAAATGTTAAAATACTCAGTTAAAAGCGTTTTAACCAGAACCCCACAAATGTGGAGTCCTCTGTGATTCTCCAGCGTTAATTGAGTTAAATTCAGTTTATGTCGCGCCATTTCAGAACAAAAAGTCATTTTATTCCCATCAATCCTAAAGCATTAAGCTCAGTTCATCAGTAAAGACATATGGTTGTTATGGTAACAAATTTAGCTTGGATGATAAATAGTGTCAGTATTAATTGCGATAAACAATAATGTTGTTTTGAATCAGTTTTCCAGTGGAATGTTGTTCCAAAGGCATCGTTTATCTGCAGCCAGCATGTTTTAAATGAAAACAGTAGCCTCTACCGGGAAACTGAAACTGGGTCATCAGCTGGTCTTTCATCCAGAACCTTTGACCAAATCAGCACAGCAACAGTTCAGAAGACACTAAATAAACCTCCTTCATTAGGGTTCATTCACACCAGCCATTTTTAGCCTGTTTTTATATAACTTTATTTTGTTTGTCTAGAGAGTTCGGTTCATTCGTGGAAGTGTGAATGCTAATCAAACTCCAGTCCGCCTACAAACCTCGGTCTGGGTTCAGCTGAAGTGAACTCTGGTTCAGTTCAGAAGTATATGGACCTGAACGCCAATTGGACATGACACCGCTCCAAAAGCAGAAAGCGGACTAAAACGCAGGGCATTCTGGGTAGATACAACCAAGGCTAACATGCTAGCCTAGCTAGCATGAGAAATGGCTCCTATTCTTTAGCCAAAGACTAAAGAGGAATCCTACAACCACTAAAATCTGACTACTTCATCTTGTTTCCATCTGGTGAAGAAGGAAGTTGCTCTCAGCATCTTCAGAGGTTTTTATCGTTTCCTTCAGTGGTTCTTGGTGCAGCGCCCCCACAGGCCAGGAGGGGAACAGCTTGGTCAAAGAGTTTTGTTGGTTTGAGAAGCACAGCAGCTGGAAATGGAATAAATGTTGAAGTTTTGGTCCCAAATCAAACAAACTCTTAAACTCTGACTCATTCTTTTCCTCCTCAACTAAAGGTTAACAAACAACCTCACTGCTTTTGAATGCATCCCCTTCAGTTACTGATTCTTCCATTCGAGATCAGCTGCATTTAGCAAAGACTGTAGGGACTGTTGGTTTTCTACTATTTTACTACATTTACTGGTAAATTGGGGAAACAAAACCAGTGCCTCAGCAGGTCAATGTTGGCGTATTCCTGTTATTTTGATCTCAAACTTCATCTCACAAATTCATGGATTTCTTTTCACTTTGTTGTATTTCTACAAAGTACAGAGGAAATCTGAGCGTCTAAAAAGCATAAAAGATGTAATTAAAAAACATTCACCGATTAAAAATAATTGTCTGGATAGTTTACAACTTGCATAAAAGTGCTTATCCATCGAGTTTTGCGATAAACCATTGACTTCTTCTGCTGTGTTTCTGTTTCGGGTTCATGAAGCGTCCTGTTTCTAATCACCTCTAAATGCATCGTAAAACTTGTTTGTAAGGCAACGTCTCTTCCTCTCTGCGTTGCTCTTCTCTCCTTTTTGGGAGGATCTGACTCTTGTCTCGTCCCCTCCCCTCCGGACAGGCCAGGATCGTGAGGATTACCCGGGTTTTGTGTTTCAGCGAGGAGAAAGATGAGGGGGAAGAGGAGAGATAAGGAGCGGGGCGGAGGAGTGTGTTGGCACACTGAGTGAGGATGGAGGGATAAAGATGGAGGAGGGGAGGAACTGCAGGGATTCTGGGCTTTTTCCTTCCCTTTATTGTCTGTGCTGTTGAGTTTTTCTCTCGCTGCGCTTCGTAAAGCTCCGGCTTTTACAGACACAACCTCATTATGGCAGCCGAGTGTTTTCAGACTACAGAGTGGAAATCCAACACCAGACACACCTCGCACTGTGGGACTCCCGCACACACACCCTATCAGCTGTAATTTACAATAAATCATATTCAGACATCGGCGCAGAAACGCTTCTTTTCTGCTTCACAATTCACAAACAATCATCATTTATTGTGTTTATGCAGTAAAATGGAAAAGAAAACGTGAAGTTTTCCACATTTTACCTACAAACTTCATTATCGACATCCATAAATATGAAACATTTGACCCCTGCATGCTGATGATGTCGTGTTTTCATCACGACAGTAAAAATCACATTGATAAAATCGCTACTGTTGCAAAATGAGCAAATTGTTGCTGAACATCATGATATCGTCTGCAAAGAAACTGACATTTTTCCGTATCCTTTCCAACGAAACACTTTGCGAATGATGTCAGCCTTCCAACTTATGTTACAGCTGAAACCAGAAGTTTACATACGCCATCTTTTCTTGTTTAACTTTCTCAAAGACAGGAAACGTAACTAGAACATATTCAAAGATGTATTTTTTGGTTGCTTTCTTTGAATTCGTTAGTTTACATGCATTTGGTTGATATTTTTAAATTTTGACTTTGGTCAGATGTTTTAGTTTCCCTCCACAAACTTCTAATATATTAACTGACGTGTTTAAGTTAACAGATCCTTGATGAACCATTATGCCCAGTACAGACATGATGAGAATAAACTGTAAACATGAAGTGAAATTACCACAACTTAAATAAAATCAGTAGCTAAATGATCACAAAACAATCAACGTATCGGAATTAGAAGGCCAAATTGACTGAGAACAATAAACAACCCAACAGAGGAGCAGAGGTGCCATTATGGGTAAATGACTGCAAATAGGCAATAAAAGCAGAAGAAACAGAAAAAGATTACAAGAGAAACATTAAGGAACCAACAGAAATGGGAGGAAAACCAAACCCAGAGTGAAGTGGAGGTAAAGAAAAGCTTCCCTCCATCTTGGAGGTGTTATTTTGGTGAGGAAGGTATCGGGGCTCAGCGCTCCGCCGTGATGAATGGACCCGTACGCAGAACCGGCGGCAGTGTTAAAAGTCGTTTTAAATTCTTTTCTGAAAAGCTCTGGACTGAAAATGAAAGAAAAAGCACCAACTCTCTGCCCCCACTTACCCCGATGCTCCAAAATAAAACGGCGCATGTTTAATTTCACTCATTTAAAGCTGAAAATCAAACCAAACTCGGTTGAAATGATTACTTGGCGGTTTTCCCGCCAACCTCCTGCAGCCGCTGAACTGAAGATGACACAGAATCAGAACCGTGACGTTGCATCGGATAACGTCCTCGTATCTCCTGGTTTGTCCTTTATTCTGTCTCTCTTTCTCCATCTTTGCATTTGTTGCCGTTCGTCTCATCTTATCTGCGTCCCCGGCTGTCTGGCAGCATCTGCGATAAGAAATGGCAGCTGGATCGGCGGGACAGGCTGCAGTCGGCTTGACGACTGTCACGCTGCGTCTTTAATTTGGAAAACGATTCGTAATACAGCCACCTGTCTCTGGACACGCTTTTCCTGCTAAATACGGGACAAACCGGATTCTGAGTCATTATAATTAATCAGATTCATCAGTTACTGAAATAATTAACTCATGTAGTTATCAAAAGTCTTTTGAGTCTGAATACTTCAGGTAATCGGTTAATCGTCAGAATAATCGATTACTCAAATAATCATTAGTTGCCTCCCTGTTCATGATGTTCTGATCATATATTGTGTTAAATTACAAAACAAAAGTTTGAAAATATTTAGTAAATCTTGACTTTTAGTTCCTTTAACTTAAAGTTCAGCTTTGCGGTTTTATTCTCCATAAAAATGTTTTTTAATTATTTGGCCAATAATTGATTTTACACCCAACATTAGATTTGTTGAATTATGTTCTTTACTTTTAACACTTAATTAATTAATATAACATAATTTTTTAACTTGAACTTATTCACATCTAACTTTAATTTTAGGGTTAAATTTAAAATGTTTAACTTTAAACTTGAATCTTAAATATACACTTAAACGTTTTTGTTCCATACCGATATTAAATGTTAAACTTTTGAGTTTTGGTGATCTCTAAATTAATTTAAACTTTAATCTTCCACTTCATGTTTTCTTTCTTAAATTTTCACTTTTAACTTTTAATTCAACCATTACATTCGACCTTAAAACTTTAAGTTTCTAGAAAATTCCTGGTTAAACATTTTTATCTTTATCAAATTGAGCTAAAAGTTTAACTTCAAGCTTTAGACCTGAAAAACATTTTTTGCTTTTATCTTTAAATGTCACTTCAAACTGGTTTTTTCTTCTCCTCCCATCTGGGTTTTTATCTGTTTTTATTTATTTGCATTAAAAATTCAGTTTTATGTTGGAAACCCATGTCCAATATACCGTATTACCTTTTTTTTTTTTTTTTTTTTTTTTTTTTTAAGTTCTGTCTGGACATTTTCTGCACCAAACTCAGTTTTTTGCACCAGTTTTCCCAGCCTGCATCCGAGGCCGAGGCAGTTAAAACCCAACAAGTTAAGCCTGAGACTCTGCAACCATTTCAGCAGAAACCAGGATTGTGTCTCTCTGTTTTTCTTCCTTATCTGGTTTGGGGTATTGAATCAAAACGGTGACGTTGGCAGCAGCAGAAGTGAATCGATGAGATAAAAGATGCTGAAGAGCTCGATAGAGATGAGGCGGAACCGCTGGAAGCGACTGATAATCAGCTGAACTCTTTCAAGTCCTTTAAAATCGCCCGTCTTTGCTACCCGATGGGGGATTTTAAAGTTTACAGGGTTATCATGAGTCCAGCAGATAAGACTAGAGTGGCTGTCTTAGGAGAAAAGTTTTTAAAAGCAAAAACTTCCCATAGGCTAAAAATATGTTTCATATTTTCCCAGTAAGGATGTCAAAGACTTTTATAGATGAGCTTTAAGGGCAAAACATTCATAACTCTGATGCTTTATTTATATATTTTTACCCCATTCTTTCGTTAACAGCTCAAATTAGGACTACAAGATTAGAAAATCTTGAGTTTTCAGCTAAAATATCTGCATGTTTTCTAATTTTTTCTCTTTCTAAGCTGTCTGAACTTTCGCATTTTTGAAATCTGACCTGAACCTTCAGGGACACATAAAGTCAGTTATCAAATCGGCCTTCTATCGTCTGCAGAACATTTCCAGGGTTAGAGGACTAATGTAGAGAAACACATACATGCTTTAATTCTTGGTTGCCTTGATTTCTGCATAACTAACTGTGTTTCTATTCACCATGTATAATTGCACAATTTGACATTTCAAAAATGAATTTTCTTAATAGAAACAAAAATTTTGAAAAAACTTGATTTAAAAAAACGTTTTGTGCTAGGATGAGGTGGTGCTTTTGGTCGTATCAAAATTTATTTCACAAAACTGCAACGAAAATACTTTTTTCACATTTTACGAGTCACATGATCAACAGCCAGATGTTACCACTGGCAAAAACCACGAAGAAGACGACAGGAAGTGGCTGGCGTGTCATGGACCGCCATGTTTCTTAATAACCAAAATGAATTAATTTTAGAAAATAAAACAGCAGCTAATCTTTACTAGAAATCAGCTTTTTTTCCCAGAAACATTCAGATTTTATTAACAGGACAAAAACTGAATAAGTGTAAATAATCAGTGACGTACCAACCTGGTGCTCAAATATAACGCAGATCTGATGACTGTTGATTTAAGGTTAGTTATTTATATTATGGCTGTTTGGCGCTAGAAGTCGAGCTCCAGTGTTGTTTAAGCAGAGAATCAACATTACAGACTTAAAGCTTTTCATCGTCGTCCCTGGACCGTAAAATCTGCTGTAAGTGACAGAAACGTTACCCCCTCCCTCCTTCCTGAGGTCACGACCTCCTGGGAAACATTCCTCCGCTTCCACAGAAAGGGAAGTCGTTGGCAGTTGATTATGCAGGAAATAAGTTTTCATCAATGTCTGGGCTTAAAGAGGCAGGAATGTGGTTCTGATTTAAACGGAGCATTTTGGAGCGGTTCTCCATAAACAGCCAAACGGAGCGATGAAGAACTTTTAACATCCAAACATGTCATCAGGAGTGGTTTTCTGTATTTTTTTAATGTTGTTCCTCTTTATTGACTGTTGCAGATATTTGTTGCACCATATTATGGAGGTCTGGACTTTGACTAGACCATAGCAATGCCATTATTCTTTTCTTTTTCGGCCATTTTTCAGCTGCTGTGTTTGGGATTACTTTCCTGTTGGTGACCCGGTTTGATCCAGCTTTCAGTTGGTTTAACTTGAAAATGTCTGCGCAATGAATTGAGGGATAGGCTTCAGATTTTCCATCGGAGTTTAAAAAGAATTATAAAAGAGGAAAAGTATTTGGTTAAAGTGACCCCTGATTGTTATCTTCATCTTCCTGCTGTGCACCAAGTCTATTTGCACACAGGATAGTCCAGTAGATTGAACTTTTGTTATATTTTCAGCTGCTGCAGTTCTCCAAAAACCAAACCCTTTGAGCAGCCTGTTCCCCTCCTCACCTGTGGGGGCGCTGCACCAAGAACCACTGAAGAAAATGACACAAAAAAGACACTGAGCGCAACTTCCTGTTTGACAAGATGTGAACAAAAATGGAGTGACGTCAGATTTTAGTGGTTGGGGATATAAAAAACAAACACTACCCATTTCACTAGCTGTGCATTAGCTTTGGTTGTATTTACCCACAATGCCCTGCGCTGTAGTCCACTTCCTGGTTTCTGAGCGGTCTCCTTATAAAATATATAAAAGTAGTTTGCCTTCTTCAGGCTGTACCTACTCTGCTAAAACAAATTACTTGATGTTTATCGGACTGTAAGGTGTAAAAACAATTTCAGACTTTTTAATAATTGGAAGAAGTGGTTGAATCACAAAGCGACATGATGAAAAGGAAGAAGAGGAGCGAGGGGAGCTAAATTTAAAATGAATAGGTGTGAAAGTTTGACGGGGTGAAAACTGGGAAGAGAGTGGAAAGTATGAGGGGGAGAGGTGAGGTTACACGATGCTGACGGAGGGAAAGGTGATGAAAAGTAAATTAAATGAGAACACCTTTTGGAGCCGAGATGAAACGGGTATTCAGGCTGCAGATGCTTTTTATTAAGTCACAGCGATTCAGTCGGCCAGCCGGTGGATTGTGGTTCCAGGCTTTTCTACTGATATTTAATCATGTCACAATCCTCCTGCTCACTACTTTACTCTCTTTTCCCTGCAGTCTAAAATTAAATTTGGCAAAAACTAAGATTTATTTTTGTAAAACCTGAAGTTATGGTGTTTTACTGCCTGAAATTCAGTCAGGAAGGTACTTATAGTCCCATTAAAATCCTGCAAATTACCTGGAAAAATACCAGATGAAGCTGCAGAATTTCAGAATGAGGACTCACCGATCGGCCGACCCGACACTGAAAAACACCTGAACTGACTAAAAACATTTCTTTATTTTAAATACAGACGTAAACGTACTGAAATACAAATTTATTTAATAACTCTGCATCAGCACAGCACACTTAAAAACAGCAACAGCTTCACAAGTTTGGTTTGATTTTAGAAATTTCAGTTCATTCAGTTTATTTTTTTTATAAAAACGTCCTCATATAATTACACAAATCAAAATTACAAAAATAAATTAGCTTTATGAAAACTGTCAATTGCAAAAGAGCTTTTGAGCCAGAATTAGGTGGTTTTCCAGCTTTATTAAAATTATCCAATTTTGCAAAACTGTAATGGAAACACTTTTTTCTTTACATGTGATCATTGTTGATCACATGTAAAGAGTCATGTGATCAATAACCGGATGTTGCTACTGGCAGAAATGACAAAGAAGACGACAGGAAGTGGTCAGAGGACCAGGTTTTTTAATGAGTTGTGATTTTAGTTGCGTTTCTTATTTGATAGACATTGTAAAATAGCATTTTATTTCAACATTAGCGGATTATTAATAAAGTTTCTTCCACGTTTGTAATGGAAACTCAGCTAATGACTGATAAAAGTGACCATAATGTCAGATTTGACTCTCCAGGTCTATTTTCTCAGCTAGTAAAGCAGCTGCCCCTCTTGTGTGTGCACACTGTGGGACCACAGCTTATTGTAGTTTATAGAGCTCCTTTTGCTGCTAAAGTACAAAGAAAACATTTAAAGTCCTTTCAGATAGTCTGGGGAACTATTGATCTGACCACTTTAAAAGATTACAAGAAAGTCTTGGTGCTTTAAAAGAAAAACTTAAAGAAACTTTGGCTTAAAAAAGTTTTACTCTTTAATATATTAGGATTACACAAATGCAACAAGCATTGAATGCTAGAAGAACATAAACATTGCTGTGGTAAATGAGAGAGCAACATAGAAGAGCAACTTTCTCTTCCAAAAACTTCAGTAATTGGATTTTGAGAGAGGAGGATCTGCTGCTCACCTCTCAGGACGGCGGATCAGATAGAAGTTGCAGAAAATGACCAATTCCCCGCGTCTGCCTCCCCATGGGTCGGTTAACGCGCCCGCAGTTGAAAAGTTCAAAGCAATCCGTCTCTCTCACACTCGGTCAATACAGCGAGGAATATTTACAGCCTCTGTGTTTTATTATAGCAGAGCAGCTACAGATTGAACAGATGTAATTCTGACCCACCAGAATTAAAGAGTTTTTGTTTGGAAACAGAAATTAAGTTGTTTTCTGGTGTTTCCTGGCTAGTTCAGATTTAATGCAACACAATGTGAAATGATGTTTTATTATACATCTGTTATTACAACTAAGATTTATTTTTCTACTTCCTCATATAAAAACTAGTGACCTCTGACACTGAACCACCAGTAGCTTCTCTCCAACCTGCCACCAGGTCGCCTCACTCAGCTTTCTGAATGAAATTAGCTGCTTTTCACCTTTTTCCTTCTTTCCTTTTATTTCTTTTTTCTTCCCACTTTCTTTCTTTTTTATTTTTGTCCGTTTTGTCTTTTTCCTTCTGCAACCTTATCAAATATACTGTAAGTATAACTAAAGTAATACTATTAATGACATTTCTTTTCTAGGACAAAATAACGGAAATATGTTCAGAAACATATTTAAGGGGATAAAAGTATAAATTAAAAACCTTAAGCTTTAATATTTCCACCATTTCTATCATCCGTGTGCTTTTATAAACAGAAAATATCTGTGAAACTTCATTTTACTTATTATTATTTTAGATAAGTTATTGAACGCGGTTGATGGTCTGTTGGTCAGATTAACCAACAGTTGTGTCGATTCTTCCGTCTGGAGTTCGTATTTCCTCTGAAAACCTTGGAAAACTCAACATTTTTTTATTACTCTGTTGAAAAAGGAGACCAAAATGATAGTAAAACTACTGAGTTGTATGAATAAGGCAGATAAAGAGAGTAATGAGAAAGCCGGTTACTGTGGTGCTTGATGTTGCGTCCATGGTGGATAACAAAGTGCATTAATGATGCAGCGTCTGGAAACTCATATCCAGCTATTGTCAGGTTTGGAGGAGAACTGAAGGGGAAACTTTATATTAAAACAGCCTGTGGCGCTCTGAGTCCATATCGCTTTATATTCCAAACCAAATCGTCTCAATATTGCAGCTCTGACTCCTGCTGACTAAAGAGATCGTCGTCTTGGCTTCGCTGCAGCCTGAAAGGAATCAGATCGGTTCAGAGTTTCCTCACCTCCATCTTTCCAAACTTCTTCCAGAAACATCATTTCTTTATTTTCTGCTTCCTTTGCACAAGGTTTTTGTTTCCAGGAAAATGATAAACATCCTCAAAAAGTAGAGAAAATTTAGCAACATTTTCTTCATCTCTGTCTTGCTGTCTTGTGTGTTTTTGTTTTTTTACTTTTTAATAATTTCCTGAATGTTTTCCAGCAGTTTTCTGCTTTTCCTTTCAGTTTTAATGGTTTGACACTTTCACCACCCTCTCTGATTTTCCTCGTGAAGCAGAGGATCTTTAACGGACGTTTTCATCGACCGTCTCATCAGCAAATACAGGATTCCTACTAACTTCACCCGTTTCCCTTTTAAGAAGTACAAATTAGCTCTGTGCAGCATTTACACTCAGGAAAGGAGATGCTGAGAGGACAGATCAAAAACTACAAAACGGAGCAGAAAATGTCAGGTTTTTTAATTAGGAAGTTGTTTAATGAAGAATCATTTTAGTGTTTTGAAGTCTGAATAAATGAATAAAAGCAGCTGAGAAAATAAAACTTGCATCAGGAGCCACATTAAAATAGAGCAGTTTGACATTTCAAAAATAAATTTGCTTAATGGAAACATGCCAGTTACTACTGTTGGAAACGACAAAGAAGACGACAGGAAGTGATAGGAGGACGACGTTTTTAATGAATTATCACGTGAACAATTTTATTCACGCGTGAATTTAATTGTTTTGTTTTTATTAAATGAAAACAGTAATTGTGAAATAGTTTTTTTTTTTACATTATCAGAATATCAACAAAGTTTTGCACACCTTTGTAATGGAAACGCAGCTAATCTCCTTTGTCTCCTTTAACTGGGACAAAGGAGATCAAGTTAAGTTTTTCACAAAATATCTATTAATCCTAAAGGGACAATTTAGAATAAACATAAATATTGAATTATATTCAGATTATATTAAAGTCCAACTGATTTGTGAATTAGAGGATTTTCAACCAAAACAGCAACAATGTGCTTATAAACTTAAAATCAGTTATTGATGATCAATAGTTTTTTATTTTTTATTTTATTGTTTCATCACAAACTGTAAAACCTGACTTTTAAACTTTAGTTGACTTTAGCAGCGTTTCTGCCTCCACTGAGTTTACAGAAAACAAAGGCTGATAAAAAGACATGTAGAGATTTTTGTCTTACTGTCTGAAGTTAAATCAGACTAAACTTTTTCTGTTTTATGTCAGATACAATCAGCAAAATTATTTCTATTTCCTAGATGCTAGAAAACTTGGTGAGAATATTTAGAGATCATTTTGTAACTTTCTTTGTATATTTTGTTTAAGAATTTAATTGAACTTAACAGGATTAGTTTGGATTGTTTCAGTGTAATGAATATTTATTATTCCTTCTGACTCAATAATGTATTTGTCATCTTATATTTTATACGTTAAATGTATTAAAATTGCATGATTTTTTAAAATTAAATTAGTGTTTTGTTCTCGGATCAGTCAGGTCTAGAGGGCGGCATTTCAAAACATGAAATTTTGTTATATTTTAGTTTAAGTGTTTTTGGCCTTTCATTGGAGTAAAGTTGTATCATATAATAGTGAATTCATTTGTGTTTTTATCTCCAGTGTTGCTGGAAAAGTTTAAACAGCTTGAATTTTGCTGTGGGACAAGTGCTTGAACCCTGAACTCTTACTGACTTCAGATTGAAGATTTCTGAAGAGTCGTTTTCCTGTCAAACCGGTTTGACTGTAGTTACAAACGAGGCTCAATATTTTCTGAAAACACTGTTAGGAATGTGGGTTTGTAATCCCAGTCTAACCCCAGTTGGATAACCAGCTCCTCGGTCCTCCTGCAGCTGCAGATAAATCCTCCTGGTTCATAATGTTTGAGCTGCTTTTATTCGTTTTGGATCCAGCCGCGCCTGCGATGGATAAGAATCTGCTGGTTTTTGCATTGCAGCGTGTGTGGATGAATATGAATCAGCACTCTCCATCAGTCACCTTCTGACTTCCAGTCTTCCTCTGCATGCTTCGCTGCAGCTGGAGGTTCCTGCTTTTTTCACAGAAACGCATGGTGTGCATTGGGAAACAGCAGGACTGTAGCATCACACACACCTCTGCTGCTCTGCTGAACCTAATTCAGTCCCCCACGCTCACCTTCTTCTCTTATTGGCTCTTCTATCTCCCAAAATGTGCAGCGCCTCAGATTACTGCGGTGAGACGGCCCGGCTGGTCCAGGCCGGGTGGAGACGCTCTGAAAATTACCACCTGCACCAACCCGCCGTCGCTGGCGTCTTCTCGCACATTACCAGACGTCCCAGCAGCTCTTTTCTAATTAGCAGTAGGGTGAGCTAACTGCGGCGCGGCGCTGCAGGAGGTATGGCCCGCTGCGATGCTTCTGCGCTTCTTTTTTGGTTCGCACAGCAGGTGTGACACACCTGCGGTTCGTGAATGTGAGCGTTTTTTTTTTTGTAAGGCATGCAAATTCATTTGTTCCTTTTAAAAAGGAAAAATAATCTGTTTTATGAGGAAAAACGCCATAAAGATGAAGTATTATGATTATTTTGTGCAATTTAAGCATAAAACGCAGCAAAATTTTGACCAAATATTCACACAGGATGCAGAGGCGATAACTTTTGAAAACAAAAACGAGACAAAAAAAGTTTTAATCCACATACATCTCTAATATCTCAACCGTAGTTTTTTGTAGCCATTAGCAAACTTCTGGCGTCATTCTGTTTTGATAATTGGTCATTATTGTCATAAGCATGCTGTGTGTTGTTCAGTTTGTGTGAGCAAAAATTAAACGGTGAACCAAACTTGTTTCTCAGGCTGGCTTGGACGACGCTCCACGCTCCTTTATTTTGGAAAAGATGAGTGAGAAAGTGAGTTAAACTGCCACGAAAATAATGGAAATGAAATGAGAATATTACAAACTCAAATCACCTTCAAAAAGATGAAGAAATGTTGATGAAAAATTACTAGATTATTTCACTTATCGCATGTGAAAAAGGTCTTTTTATAAGGGAAATAATCAGCCAGTGGAACTACTAACTTTTCATCAATATTCAGGAATTATTGACTTAAAACAAGCTCATATTTCATGCTGAAAAATATCTTGTAAGTTTTGTCTAATTTGAAATGGACTGCATTAAAACTGGACAGAAATTACTTGGTAAGATGTTTTTCACAGTGTAAGTTAGAGGCAAAAGCTAATTCTAAGCTTGGGGATTGTTGTTGTTGTCATGGCAACTGCAGTTAGTTACGGATACCTACCAATATGGCCGTCGGCTGGTACCAGCAGAGAGGGATAGAGTACCCAAAAATTATACTGAAGTAAAACTAGAACTATAACATATTTTTACTCTAGTAAAAAGTAGCCATCAAAGAAATTACTTAAGTAAGATTAATAAAGTATTTGGTAAAAAGTTACTCAAGTACTGAGTTACTGATCAAATTATCAATCATTTAATATTAAAAAATTGCATCATTACATAGACCGAAATATAAAGTTGAGAGGAAATTTTGGTATTTTCAGGACAAAAATGACGATAATTCATATAAGTAACAAAAATGACAAAATCGAGCAAAATAAAATTTTGAAAGTTTCATTTTTTTCAAAATGAGACTTAAGAAACTTTAACAGAAAGTGCAGGTGTGTGTCTGTGTCCGGCTTGTTTTTCATTCAGTGGGAAGAAAATCCAGAAATTTTACTAAGTAAGAAAATTACTTGAGTAAAAGTAAAAATACTCCTAAAAGCAATTTCTTTTCTAAAAAAAAAAAAAGTTACTCAAGTAAGTGTAACTAGTTATTACCAAACTCTGGGTACATGTGAGAATGAAGGTTGGTCGTCTGGATCGTCGGCGCTGGCGATGACTCAGACTCCTCCATGTTGGCGCCAACAGGTTGGGCTCTGTGAAACGTGTTTCCAGGTCCGCTGTCATCAGGGATTAGTTCCCATCGTGTCCCAGATTGGAGCGTTTTAAACGGGAAGATCTCCTCGTTTCTCTCCCTTTTATCTCCGTCCAGCTCATTGATATTCACGCGGTTCTTCACCTCTCCCTGGCGGTTCCTTTGCTCTCTAATAAAGACGCTCTTTCACAGGCTGGTCTTAGTTTAGCATCTTTTAAAGGAATAAAAACGTGTCTGCAGACGCTTGTTTGCTGCTTTTATTTACAGGCCGAAGGATTTCTGGGTTAAAACCATCAAACGGGTCCAGATTCAGGGAGACAAATAAGAAAAAACAACTTGATTCAGAGTATTATTATATAAGAATCCATCCATCCATCCATCCATCCATCCATCCCTTCCTGTCGGGTCTAATTAGGTTCATCACTGAATTAAACAAATGTTGCTAAAAGATTCAATGAATTTGTTACACAGTGATTTAAAAAGTGGTTCTTTTTTCATCCTCTCACCTTTGGTTGAGTTTCAAACAGTTTAGATTAAAATCTCTTCTTACTATTAAATGTATTTATCTCATCTCCCAGCTGAATATCACCAAGTTTCTATTAAACGTCCATCTGGTTGGTTTAATTATTTCCCTGCTGGCAGCTTGGATGTTCGGTCTAACTACATGATTTACTCTTCATCTTTCCAGAGACAACCAGACCGAACATCTGCTTCAGACAGAGATACATTTCCTGCTCCATAATTCAGCACTTTACTGGTAGTGTCTACACCTCTTCCTCCTCATTTTCACTTCATAATTAAAAGCTGCTTTAAGCGGGAGAAGAAACACAACACTCCAGCCTGGAAAACATCAGTCTGTTTATATCTGGTTTGATTTAATAGACGCTAAAATTCATTTTCAATAGAGTCGGTGCAGAATGAAGATGATGAGCAGGAGGAAGGAAAAATTAAGAGTGTGTGTTTAGTAAAGCAGGATTTAAAGTTCTGGCCAGGTTGGGCTGAAAATATGTCAAAATACTGGCCGCTGATTGGCCAGGATAAAAATATGTCAAAATGCTGGCCGCTGATTGGCCAGGATAAAAATATGTCAAAATGCTGGCCGCTGATTGGCCAGGATAAAAAT